>PVKV010012535.1:35252-65292 GCA_004027835.1 Alouatta palliata | reverse complement strand
TTTTCCCATTCTGTTGGTTGCCGATTCACTCTAATGACTGTTTCTTTTGCTGTGCAGAAGCTGTGGAGTTTGATTAGATCCCATTTGTCTATTTTGGCTTTTGTTGCCAATGCTTTTGATGTTTTGGTCATGAAGTCCTTGCCTACGCCTATGTCCTGAATGTATTATGTTTCTTCTTCCATTAATTAGTCAACTTACGAAAGTGTAGATCACCCTCTTTGTCACATATTCAAATGACCATTGTCAACTTCTCCTTCAGACAAAATGAAATAGGTGCACATTTTCTATTCCTTCTGCTAAGTGCAATTAAAATTCTTGTACATTACATGTAAAACAAATGCAGGAAGCCCCTGAAACGTGGAAAGAAGAATCCAGATCAGTTAAGGATATCAGGACCTGAGGAATCATTATGGTATTGAGTTTCCTGGATTTTCTTTTTCCTTCATTTTTCTACAACGTGTAGTTGAAGTAGCTGGTGAGTCAGAGTAGCCAATAGACACAGATAATAAAAGCCCTACTAGGACAAAGAAAGCAATCAGGAAAAGACAGTAAACTTTTGTAAGATAATTGTTTTTCTCTAGCCCAATACTGCATGGAAAACTGGGAGCCAGACCCAATGAAACAATCAAAGGCTGAATGGTGATCTAGATCCTCTACCTTGTAAAAGCTATAGAGAGGTGGCACAATATTCTGCTGTTACTATCAAAGAAGACAATCAGGGTGTCAGAATTTTCCATGCTGACTGCAAATAATGTAATGTTTCCTTCTGGTAATCAGTGGAGACCACAAAAGGAACCTGGAATCCCATCTTCACTGGCAATAAGGTGTGCTTCTCCCCCTCACTTTTCGAGTGGTGTAAGGGAATGCCTAGCAGAGAGTCAGGATTTTCGCAATTGCCCATCAGTAATGAGGCCACTTTCACTGTAGTGCAAAAGAAATCCATATGAGGAGTAAAAACTCCCACTCCTACAATGTGGCAACCAGGACCTTCCTACTGGGGTGCTGATGAAGGTAGAGTGAAAAACCTACATCTGTTTAATAGTAATAAAGTAGATTTTCCTTTTCTCTTGCTGTAACAGTGTTAGAAAAAGCCCATTTGTAAAGAGTTAAATAAAATAAAATGGTATCACAAAATATAAAATGTCAATTTTCAATCAAACATCATTTATGTCAAAATAAGAAGATCTCAAACTGAAAAAAATCAGTAAGTACCAACAAAAGATTACTGATTTTGGTTTTATATGATCAAGATTTTAAGACAGCAGTGATAAGAAAGCTCCAAGAAAAGCTTCAAAACATTCTTGAAACAAATGAAAAGCCTGGACAATAACATGGAAAATTACATCAAAGAAATGGAAGCTATAAAGAAGAATCAAAAGAGGAATTTTGGTACTGAATCATGAAATAAACAAAACAGAAATCTTATTGAATGGGATCAACAGCAGAAGAGAGAAGACAGAGGAATGAATTCATGAACAGGAAAATAAAACAATATAAATGACCTAATCTTAACAAAAGATTTAAACTAGGCTGAAATAAATAATAACAGAGCCTCAAGATCTGTAGGACAGTAAGACTCTAACATTCTAACTTTTTCCCTCTGAAAGTCCCTGATGTAACAATGAAAAGACAAGCTACAGATTGCAGTAAAACGTTGCAATTCACATACCTGAAAATGGAAAATATATCTGGAAACTACCAAAAAAAAAAAAAATCTCAAAAAAAAAGTAGTTAAAAAAAAACTTAATTAGGACAATTAAGAAATTAGCAAAAGGCATGAAAAGACATGTTACCAAAGATGCCTGGCACATCCGTAGATGGCAAATAAGCACATGAAAAGTGTTCAGAATAGTTAGCCATAAGGACTATCCAAATTAAAAACCTGGTAGAATTGCTAAAATAAAAAATTGAGATACCAGTAAATGCTATCAAGAATGCAAAGAAACTGGATAATTCAGATATTGCTGATGGGAACGTAAAAGGGTGCAGCCACTCTGGAAAGTAGTTGAGCAATTTCTTAAAACAAAAAATATAAACATATAAACCAACAAAAATCATGAAATTGCCATAAAACCCAGCTATTGCACTCTTTAGTGTTTAGCCTAGAGAAATTAAGAATTAAGTTCACAGAAAAACTTACACATGCATTTTTGTAGTAGCTTTATTTGAGGTTAACAAAAACTAGAAGCAACCAGTTTGTCCTTCGACAGGCAAATGATTGATCAAACCATGTTATATCCATAACATAAAATACTACTCTGCAAAAAAAAAAAAAAAAAAAAATCAAACTATTGTCATGCACAATAACTATGATAAATCTCAAGGTAATCATGCCTGTGAAAAAAGCCAATGCTAAAAGTTTATATTATATATATATATATATGTATATGCACACTTTCATATATATCTATATATCATATATATTTATAGATGTACACATACAGATATATTTCATATACATAGATATATATCTAGATATATCTATCTGGATGTATATATGAAAATGTGTGAAATGAAAAAAAAAGAAACACACACAATGACCATTGTTCAAATGCTAATGTGAATATCTACTTCTGCTTTTCATTGACTTCCAAATGTTTACAATAAAAATACTTGTTCCTCCCTCTGGTTTTTGTTTCCCATTATAAAAAGAGTTATCCATTTTGAGTTTCTGCAGTATACTTAAAGAAAAATGTTTACTAAAAATAGTTACTTATTTTTTTAGCAGTCAACAAATATAGAGTATTTTGTTTAACCTATGCCTTCAAATTTAGTAAAGGACAAGTATTTAGCACCATTTGAACTCAGATAGTTTTACACTAAATCTCAAACTCTTAACTATAAGGTTTATTCCTTCACTCAATCATCATTCGCATTTTGACAAACTTACAAAATATATAGCTACTCTAGAACTATTTATTGAGTTTCAGACCCATACAACAGCTTCATAATAAATATAAAGTAACTACCAAAATCTTGGATGTTACAGCTGGGCTCATCAAAATATCAAAGTGGACTCTTATATCAGATGGATTTGTATCCCTGCTTTATCAGTTACTAGTTGTGTTAACTTTATGTATGTTTTTTAAATCTCAATATCACAATTTCCTTTTGTGTAAAAGAAGTAAAAAATTACTGTTATTATATAGGACTTTTGTGGTAATTGACTTAATACATGTTAAGTAATAAGTGCCTGGTACATAATGCTGAATCAATGTGAATTATTTTCAATATTTTATTATAATTATTAAGAGAAATAGCTATATAATTATTTATTATATCCCTGTTTTCTATCTGTATCTTACTTTCATTATTTCTGAAGTCAGGGAGTGAAATGATCCTTCATATGGTGGCCAAGTAAATCTTGAACATTTATCTTTTTATGCTCCATTGTGGCATGTAATCAATCTTTAAATATTGTTTATATTTTCTTCTTAATATATCTGAAATGTGTTATCTTCTCTTCATTAAATTGTACAATGTTAGTGACATTAGTTTGTAGACAATAGGAATTAATATCTGTTCATTAAATATTGCATATATTTCAAATTGGCAGGAAGGTCTGAAATCAAGCTTAAGAATGATAAAACGTAGATCAATTTTAGGGCATTCAGTGATAGAAACTCCTCAGCAGCATCCTGGGGTAACTACTTCCAGAATGAATGAATGAACTCTGCTATTCATGGGTTCTAATGTAGACAAATGCCTTCAAGAATTGGCCACTTCCCCTGATGTACGATATTGAGGGCTCAAATGTACTCATATTTATTCACAAATTAAGTACTCAGTATCCTTGATAAAGATGTTTTTTGTGTGTGTATATTTTGCTTTCATTTTTGATACTAAACAGAGACATCTGTAACTCTGTGGACAGAGTTCAAAAACTCTAGAGCGGCTAAGAAATGTGTTCAGTTTGTAACCAGTGAATGGGCCTTCCTTATCTTCAGATTAGGATGACTTTTTCTGTAATATTTGTACTGGGTGGAACTTTCTCTTACTTTGGGCCCTTTCTGTGAGGTTATTTTGCTTACTGCTTTTCAAAAACTCCATGTCACCCATATACCAACTATGCTTCCTTATGGTTCCTGGTCAGTGACTATAAGTGTGAATGGATACCAAACTTAGACAAACTCGATCTTTCAAATCCACCCACTGAGAGTTTTACTTTCCCAGTAAAAGTATATTTTCATTTTGGACTATAACACCAATAAAATACTGTCTGCATTTCATGTAGTAAAGACTAGAAGGGGAAAGTCTTATATATGAAAATAGGTTGGAGATATCTCATTGTCTGTTTGGCTAAGTTTTCATGCTCTACTTGCATACACATAAGCTGTCAAGGGTGGCACTTCTTTCTTCACTTGTGCTCTTTTAACATGTATTCCACAACACTGGATTGTCAATGCATATCAATCATAATAAACTACCATTCTTTATTAATTCTGTTTCTTTACAAGGAATACAGGGTACTTGCATGTTTTACCAATAGAATCTCATTAAAATAAATCTGGATATGATAAAAAAAATCACAACAAATGTATATAGCAAGTATTTGGTAGTATGAACAATCTGCACACTGAACTTCAAGGATATATAATACTGAAGGAATTTGACACTTCCTAACAGCATTCCCTAAGAGAAGTAAGGTAGCAAGGGAGCCAAGAAATAGTTCAGAATTCTAACTCAAAGAACACAGAGCAGAGCATAGACAAATATAACTGAAGAACCGAACATTTGTAGGAAGAAAATAGGCACAGAGGAAACAACAGAAATCTGGGGAGACTTAATCAGAGAAAACAGAGAAGAAAGGGAGAAGTAATATCAGATGTGACCTGATTGGGGATGCAAATAAGTAACAAAACTTGAAGTACTTTGTTGTCTAAGTAAACGTGTTTTTTCTTCATTCTAAGAGCAGTTATGTAGCAAAGAAAAGGTGTAAAACACAAAAAAGTTTCAAAACTAATATGATCAGTTTGTGCTTCAATTTAATTACACATGTTATTCATGTCACAGTTTAGAAGCCACCACCTCCTAAGAAACTTCTAAAGTCCTTGTTACGAATGCCCACAAAACATGATTATTTGGTCCCAATATTTACATTAAAAGCACAGTCTAATTAAGCTTTCATAATATTTGTTAATCAGAATTGTAATTGTTTACCTTTTAAAATTTCTTCTAGACCATAGTTTCTTTGAAAATATAAATTATGTCTTTCCCATAGCATGGCTTATGGTAGGAACTCAACACATTCCTGTCAAATAAATGCTTAAGAGTAAAGTATGATATTCATTGTAGTCATATATTCTGTCATTATTGTCTCCTGTTAGTTTTTCCTGTCAGTTATTGTCTCCTGTCAGTGAGCCCTTGTATTGCAGCATGTGTTCTAATATCTGATGTCTCACATCTCTCTAGTATATGGTAGCAATTTTCTGCAACTTTATCCAACTCTAAGCATTTCATTTGTAAGTGAAAATCAAAAAAGAAAAAATTAGTGGAAATATAATTTCTAAATCTCTATGGTGGGATTCAAAAGAGAAATTTATTAAAACAATGTATCTTCAAATGATACTCTCTATAATATGCCTTAATTATAATCTAGTCAACAAATGTTACTGTTTCCCAGTTTAATAATGTGTTGTATAAATATTTTGCTTTCTCACTAAAGTTAAAAGAGAAAATAAACCATTGGAAAGTGAGGTCAAAGATTTCATTACAGATGAAAAAATTAGTCAAGCTAAAACGATAAATGTCATGCTGTGTTATTACTTTACTTTCACTAATTTGTTTTTCAAAATGGGTCATATTTTTCTTTCAGCTATTTGTGAAATAACTGCAATTATACTTGACTATGTTCTATAGCTACCATTAAATTAGGTAAATTAAGAAACAATTTTCTCTGTTGCTTCTTTGGAGTGATTTACTCACTCATCTTTCATTGTAACTAGTAGATTTTATTTTTTTAAAAAAGCAATATTATCTAATTTAACAAGTATATCAATTTTAGTGTATTTTATTTTCACATTTATTCTTGCCCAGTGTACTCCATAAACAAAATCTAAATGTGATTTTCCTACAGTTTAATAAAGTATGCATTATTTTCACTATTGGATGACAAGGATTACGGTTATATAATTTCAAAATAATGCAGACTTGAAAGACTAGTAGATTAAAAGTAAAATCAATAAGCAAATAAATGACACTTCATCTCAGTTTCTGGTCAAAGTCAGACAGCTTATTCTAATTTCAAGCATATAGACCAGTTTGTCCTAGCTCTACCCCACTTTATGTTTAGTTTTTCTTCCTGTCTGCTTACTATACAACAAATTCCACTATAAACAAAGCTTAAATATTACTGTCAATGAAGCAGATATTGCTCTACTACCAGTTGCTGAGAGAACAGCCTTATATATGTTTCTCCATTAGCTTCTGCAGTTGCATAAGGTCTAAACCTTATAATAAAAAACTTATTTTATGTTAATATCTACATCAATGAGTCATGTATTTTATAATTTATGTTGCTTCCATGTCTCTGATAAAACACTAACTGATACAAGGCTAAGGTGTATGACATAATTTTCCATTCAATACATATATATATTTAAATATAAGATACAAATACATAGTAGCAACACAATAAATATGTCCCTGATAATTTTAATCAATCATCATATTTGAGGATTATCAATGAAACAGTACTATATGTAGATGTAACTTACAAAATGAGGTTATAAGCATATTTTGCATAATATTTGCCAAATAAATTTCATATTAGAAGTGTTCCTCTAAGTTAAACACATAAGAAAAGTCAGTTAATTTAATGAAGTTAATTAAATTTACAGTAGTAAAACAGGCTCTAATTGAGTAATGAATTGAGCAATAAAATATATTACCTTATCTTATAAAAACATTGTAATTGCAGAATAATTTATGGATTAGAAAATGGTGAACATTTCAAAATTTGGATGGTTTATTATCCAGAACCCAGCCCTGGCACACACATAAACATGCAATAAACACCTTTAGATTGTTAAAGATATGAAAAAGTCCCAACAGTATAAAATATATTGAAGTATATGTTTATTATTGGTACCTCTGTGGGCAAAGTTGCTTGTAAAATAACAAAAACAAATAAACAGTGAATTGAATAGTAAATGACTGGTGATGTAGAAAACATTAAATTTAAAAAGAAAAACTGCTACACCAAAAATACCACTATTAACAAAGTTTAAGTATTACTGTTAACAAAATGAAAAAGCCAAAATGTATAAGACAAATATTACAGTACTGAATAAGAACTTTCAGATAAGCATTAAGGTTAAAGAGAAAAACAAATCCTCTTAAAAATAACCCTTGTAATGAAGAAAAATGAATGTTTATGTTGATTAACATTTAAGACTAGTATAATGTTAACACTATAATTTCTTAAGGACAGGAAAAGAAAAGATATTTAAAAGTCACTATTATTTTGCTTAATATCTTAATCTTTGAGTGGTCTTGCAGATATTCAGGTCATAGTAACGATTTTTTAATATCAAGCCCTCAGCTTACTTTTTATGTTAGTAGGGCATTAATTCCTGAATATGTCCTCCATCTGTCTCCATCTAAAATAAACATCTTAGCCTTCATCAAGCCTAGCCCCAAGTAATATCAGTTGTTTTTCAGGTAAAGTATTTTCTGACACTAATTTGAGTAGTGTACAAAATTTTTGATTTTGTCTTCACCACATGAGAATCAATGGATACTTGTAAAAACTAAACATGGCTATAAATTTTTCATTTAATCAGTAACTTTTTAGGTTATTATGAAGTCAGCCTACAAGGGCATTCCTTCCCAGAGATCTTAGATCGTAAAGATTGTCCTTGGACAATAGCATTTCCATTAATTTGCCTGTGACACTTCATTTAAGATAGTAGAAAACACAGATTTGCCTCCCCTATGTTTACCTCTTTCTTCATTTTTTAACCTAATCCTTTCCAATTTGAATCTCAACAAATTTTTACTAACAAAGCATAAAACCAACCACACCCTAGTTCAAACTAAATAGTTTGTATTTGAACTCCCTATTTAAACACTAATCTACAATTTTCAAAGAAAGATAAAAGAATATTTCATATATATATATATATATATATATATATATATATATATATATACTCAACTCTTATAAATGCTGCCAAGACTTTAAGGAAGTAAAGAGAGGCATGCCAATTTTGCTAATGTGAAAAAAGTTGTTAACTTTAGAAAGAACAATTTTTTTGGAAATACAGAGGCAGAAACTATATCAGACTGGTTGAAGCATAAGGATTAGATGAAGAAAGAAAAAACCACTGATAAAATTTAGAGAAATGTCCTATGAAATTAAGGTGACATTTCTCTTTCTTTTCCCCTCTGTTCACTCCCTCTTTCCTCATTTATTATAATGACAGTAAAAATCTACAAAATCTTCTTATTCTAGTAGAAAGAATCTAATAGGAAAGTTAATAATACGGAACAGAAAGGCAGTGTCACAAGGGAAAATATATTTGAGCAGATGAAAAGTGTTGGAATTGAAAGCACATATTCAAAAAATGCCCTGTTATGGGAAGGCAGTGTCATAAACTTGTGTGATTTTACATTGACTTGGCATCCATTTTGAATATAATTTAACTTTCTCATACTAGAAGCAGGGCTCAGTCACTCTTGACAGTTTTCAGTTCTATACCACATACAAAGAGCTCAAGAAAATGGCCAGAGATAAGGACTTAGAAGCATCTTTCACCTAGTAGACTCAGCTTCTCCCTTTCCTGTGCTTCCCTTTAAGGGATCATTCACTCATTTACCCATGAACTTGAAGTGACACACATCCATTTTTTAAAATATACTGCTAGTTACCATCTTCCCTCTCACTTCCTGACTCTTCATTACTGCCTAGCATGACTTGATAATAGAGAACTCTCTTCCCAACTCATTGTAGCTTCCTTGCCTAGGATCTGGAAGTTAAAAAGATATATATGAAGATAAATTATTTGAATTTGTTTTCTATTGTGATCGTGTATTAAATTTGTATCTTCTGTAACTTCTATCAAAATACTAGCGATTGCTCCAGGCCAGGTTTTCCCTAGGAGGCTGGGGAAAACACAAGGTCAGGCTCTTAGCTCCAGAGAAATGGCCAGGCAGGCATAAACTGGACACAAGTGAGGCAAAGGGGTTTGCCAGGATAAATAAGGTTTTTGTGTGAGATATCTCCTGGTTATAGGTAACTAGGCATTAAGACAGCCACTAGGTAAAAGAAATATCCCATGAAAGGTACACCGTAAAAAGTCACATTCAGCTCCCCTTTATTTTCCATTAGGGCTTGAAACTCTGGTACTAGAATGCTAATTTAGGTGGGAAACTCCAAACAGGCAGATACTCATACTTTAAGACAAGTGAAGAAACAAATGCATGCAGAAGGTGATAAACTTAGTGGTAGAAATACTGGGGATTTAGGACTTGATAGCTTATATTTTTGCAATAGATTAATATCTATTAATATTAATATTAGTATCTAAAGAATGATTAAGAAAAAAATTATTCCTGAGAGGAAAAAGAGCTAAATGTGAGAATTTCATGGCAATAATAATTAGTATTTAAGTTTATCATAAAATGTAAGTAAAACCAATCCTTTATCATTTTACTTTACTCAGTAGTGTTCAAATTGTATTAATTTGAACTTAATTGTATGAAAAATAAAGGTCAGTAGTTGAATTTATGCAGGTGAATAGAAAAAAAGTGAATAATAGGGTTTAAAGAATTATATTTTCCAGGGAATGACTAAAATAGATAATGTAATTTAAGAAGGGCAAATAATTAATTGTAAAGAGTTGTGACTGATGCTAGTTATTAGGTAAATTATTAAAAATATTTGTGCCTGTGTGTGTGTGTGTGTACCCTATGTTTACCTATGTTATAAAAATTACTGACATGAAAACATAATAGAGAAAAAAATGTAATAAAACATGAACCTCTGTGCTATATCTAACCTTGCAATTAAACCCTAAAAGATCAATTACCCTTTCAATTCTCATGTATACACCATCAAACTTCATCACTTTTTTGGCAAATATATGAAAGAAGCATGTGTTTTTTTTAATGTTCCCAAAATCCTTTGTGCTTCCTGCCTTAGTAAATCTTTATTTTCATCAGAATTATCAAGAAATTCTACAACAATAAGAAGTAAGAAAAACTACACATTGTTTAGTGAATACAAGGTGAGGTATCAGATGCCATGCCTTGAGGGCCAAGAAACTCATTTGCCCATATAGTATTGACACTATTGACTGCTGTTATTTGAGTTCCTTCCTAGGAAATTTGCTGGATTGAAGAGGCCATTTCACCTAAGTTCATGTCTCCGTGTAAAAGAGTTCAATGATTTGTTGATGGGCATGCAAATAGCCTGGCCCTTCATCCCAATTACAGGCATGGCTAAAAGGCTAAGCCATCTCCATATTTTCTCATCCGATGAACTGAGAACTTTTAGGCAACTGCATCGTAGTTCAAGTTCCTGCTCTGCTTGACTTTAGTTACAATATTTCCTGAAAGTTTTGGTCTTTAACTTTTACAATTATTTAAATATAGATTTCTACCCTAAAGGCTGCTTCAAGAGAAACTAGACACGTGATTGCTAGTCCAAAGATTAGTCAGAAGATAGCAGTTAGGAAAAGGACTTTAACATGTGATTTTGTAGCTTGTTTACCCAATGCCTCACTGGCAATGTAGTCCTTATCCGTTGTGATAGGTGGAACATGCGACAGTAATATGTTTGTTAAAATTTTCATTAATGGTGACCTGCAATACTTTATCAGAGCAAGATAATTTTGTTGAGTATAAAATGACGTAATAATGATATGACACTCAAATTTTGGGAAATCTATGCTTTACAGGAAAAACACTTAGAAGAATTAGTCATCCATTAAAGGTTAATTTTGAAAGCCAGAAGACGTCTTTGGCAACATACAGAGAGACTCCAGTCTTCTGCATCAGAAAGCAGAAATACATGAGGAGAAGGCAAAGAAAGACATTACAGGAAAAGCAGTTATAAAGATATTGTTTTATTCTCAATCAGGCCATCAGGTATGTCTGATCAAGCCCCTGTTAAAAAGGTGAAAGTCTAAGATTGGAAAGGGAATAAATGGATAAATGCAGATGAAAATATTAACTCAACATATTCCTTTGCAAAATTTTACACTGTAGAATCAGCCAATTGCTCCCTGATAAAGACAGTGCTAGTACCATACCTAAGAAAAATATGGAAACCTCTGCCTTACAAAACAACACGTATTTACCTTGAAATGTACTTGTTTTCTTTCCTTGGTCAACAGATAAAAAACTAGAGACATTTCAAAATGCAATAAAGCCAGAAAAGTTTTATATCATCTATGATAAAATAGGTCAAAACTTGAAAAGAGCCACAAAACTCTTTGGGAGTAAAAAAATGAACAATCCAGCCATTGATACAACAAGGTGAAACCCCGTCTCTACTAAAAATACAAAATAGCAGGGCATGGTGGCTGAGGCAGGAGAATTGCTTGAACCCAGGAGGCAGAGGTTGCAGTGAGCCTAGATCACGCCATTGCACTCCGGCCTGGGTAACAAGAGCAAAACTCACTCTCAAAATAAATAAAATTAAATAAATAAATAAATAAATAAATAAATAAATAAATAAGTCCCAGAGATTCTGGTACATTGTCTTCATTCTCATTGGTTTGGAAGAACACCTTTATTTCTACATTAATTTCGTTATTTATCCAGTACTTATTCAGGAGCAGGTTGTTCAGTTTCCATGTAGTTGTGCAGTTTTGAGTGAGTTTCATACTCCTGAGTTCTCATTTGATTGCACTGTAGTGGGAGAAACTGTTTTTTATGATTTCTGTTCTTTTGCATTTGCTGAGGAGTGATTTACTTCCAATCACGTGGCTAATTTTAGAGTAAGTGCGATGTGGTGCTGAGAAGAATGTATATTCTGTGGATTTTGGGTGGAGAGTTCTGTAGATGTCTATTAGGTCTGCTTGATTCAGATGTGAATTCAAGTCCTGGACATGCTTTTACATAATTGTAATAAGATTATCACATTTAAGATATTTAATAGAGCCTTAGAGGGCAGAACAAAATGACCCTCCTTCCCCTTGTGACTCCTGAACACCACATTGAATAGCCATCCATAAAAGAAAGCACCTTCATAAGAGCCAAAAATAAGGTGAAAAATCTCAGTATCTGGTTTTAACATTGTATCTAGGAAAGAGAAACTGAAGAGGGCAGAAAGGACAGTCTTGATTTGCTGATGTATCACCTCTCCCATTGCCCAGCAACAAATGAGTGACTCAGAGACAGAATCTGTGTGCTTGAGGGGTAGAAAGCTTAGCACTGGAACTTATACTCAGTGTTTCCCTGTCACCACAGAATGAAACAAGGAGAGAATTCAACCAGAACCCATAGAGACAGCATTTACACCAGCCCCAGCCAGGGGAAGCTTTCCAACCTAGTGACTGAAACCTGAGTTCTAGCTAGTCCCACCACCACAGGCTAAAGCATTCTGGGGTTCTAAATGAACTTGAAAGGTAACCATGAGGACCATAATTTCTAGGCAAGTCTCCTGTACCTTGTTGGCATAGGGAAGCAGCTTAGACTGAACTTCTCTAGATTCCATTTGGTATCTCCATTCTGCTTCTCTGACGTCTGAACCATTTGTATGTACAACTTCATGACAAAGGGCAAAAGTCTGTAATGTAAATTGATCATGCTGTTACAATTAGAGTTCTTGAGAATTGTAATTGATTTCTTCTCTGACCTCATTAGTTCTAGGTTTCTTTGTTGGATCCAATTGGTCTGTACAAACTCTTACTTTCTGTATGTTTTCCCTTTGTAATTACTGCTACTCTTGGCCTTCAGTGATTTTGGGCTCACCATAATACAAAGATAAAAGAGCTTTCCATAGATATCTTCACTGGATTTCATAAATAGATAAGATCTAATTTTTATAATAAACACTTTACTGCATATCACTCATAGTGGTTTAACATTCTTAACTGAACCCTGATATACAAATTCTAGATATGTCCTATAGATGCAAAAATATATAAAGCAAAGCGATAAACAAAATTATATAAACTATGATAATAGGAAATGACAAAGATATATTACACAAGTCCAACCAATAAAAAAATGGAGACTGCAACCTTGACATAAAGCAAGATCTACTCAAGCCCAATAGCCCTTGCTTCCTGATACTATAGAATATGCTTTCATCTGGAGTGCACATAGCTCTTCCAAGAAATTTGATACTATATAGTTTGACAATAAAAAGTCTAACAAACTTTATAAAACAGTAAAAATAAAACAGACCACAAATAAAAAATAAATTATTTTAAAAAAATTAAGAAGAGATCCTTAGACTTATGGCTTTATCCTATTACATTGTAGTACTCTGGCTAATGAGGACTTTTTTTTAAAAAGTGACAATTTCTAAAAAGTAATGGTAGTCATCAGGGTTTCTGGCTCTGCATATAAGGCATATGCAAGTCACCATCTGTACTAAAGTAAATATATGAACAGACTGAAGTATCAGCAACTCTTCTTGGATCATTTTATCTTTTTTTTTTTTTTTTTTTTTTTTTTTTTGAGATGGAGTCTCACTCCATCACCAGGCGCCAGGCTGGAGTGCTGTGGCGCGACTTCGGCTCACTGCAACCTCCGCCGCCTGGGTTCAAGCAATTCTCCTGCCTCAGCCTCCGGAGTAGCTGGTACTACAGGCGCACACCACCACGCCCAGCTAATTTTTTTGTATTTTTTAGTAGAGACGGGGTTTCACCATGTTGACCAGGATGGTCTCGATCCTTGACCTCGTGATCCACCCGCCTCGGCCTCCCAAAGTGCTGGGATTACAGGCGTGAGCCACCGCGCCCGGCGCTCTTCTTGGATCTTTAAGAGAGAGATGCATACAGGAAAAATGGCTTCAACCAAGACTGGAGAGTCAGGCAGAAAAGTGAAGGAAATCATGGCTTTCAGGGACAGAGACTGACAAAGGAAAACCACTGGGGAAATCCATGCTGGGATTGGAAGACTTAAACTACAATTGGCAAATTTTTAGAGGTTCACTTCAGACAAGCTGTAGAGTTATGTACTCCAAGTCACCCCACAGTTTTGTGAGTTTTACCTCTATGAACTTGACCAACTTATCATAGATCTCTTCATTCTTCTGGTACAGAGAGGAAAAAAGGAAGCGTTTTAAGATATGCCAGAATGATCTGCTCTTATTAAGGAAGTCTGTCTTAGCAAAGACTATTTGACCAGATCCCATTCTGATGGCATATTATAAAAGCCAAACTAACCTGGATGAAGGGAAATAAATACCCAATTCCAGTTGTCTGTAGCCTTTCCTGTGGAGGAAGGAAAATACGGAACTCTACCCACCTCTAGTTAACAGTCCCCATCTCAGGATAAAAGGGAAAAAAATGAGAAACAGTTGAGAAACAATTTGGAGAGACACACAGCAAGCAACAAAACCAAACAAGGCAGTGATGTTGGAATTATCAGACCTAGAATTTAAAACCATTTTAATAATATGCCTAGGGCTCAAATGGATAAAGTAGACTGCATGCAAGAACACATGGGAAAGTCAATAAGGAAGAGGATATCCTTAAAAAAAATGTTAGAGATAAAAAAACTTCCTAACAGAAATATTAATGAATAATACCTGTGATTGCCTGATATGGCTCAGAAAGGAATCTCTGAGCTTAGAACAGAAACTTTCAAAACTGAAAAGCAAAGAGAGTGAAGACTGAAAAAAAAAAAAAAAAGGACAGAATACCTAAGGACTTTAGAATAATAACAAAAGATTTAATAGATATGCAATGGAAATACTAGAGGAGAAAAAAGAGAGACAGAAACAGAAAAAATATTTGAAAACACAATTACTGATAATGTATTCCAGTTTGTTTCAGACACCAGAGCACAAATCCAAGAAGTTCATAGAATATCAAACTAGATAAATACAAAAAGAAGTATATATAGACATATCATTTTCAAATGACAGAAAATCAAAAATAAGAGAAAAATCTTGAATGAAACTAGAGGAAGGAAAAAAATACCTTACATATAAAATAAAAATTATATTTAACTTCCCTCAGAATCAATTGCACTATCTGGCAACCAAGGTAGCAGAATGAAATAGTTAAAAGTATTGAGAGAGCAAAACAACTAACCTAGAATTATGTGTCCTAAAATACTACCCTTGAAAACAGAAAGTGAACTAAGTACTTTTAGAAACAAAATAAAATTGAAGCGGCTTATTGATAGATTTGCCTCGCAAGAAAGAGAAAAACAAGTTATTTAGACAGAATGAAATAATATAGGCCAGAAACTGAATTTACATTAAAAATGGAAGAGCATTAAATAAAGAATAAGTGAATATCAAATAAAAACTTTTTATTCTTATTTAATCTAACGTATGACAGTTTCTTCAAAATAAAAATGGCAATATGTACTCAATTATATAGACTTATGTATACATCCTATATATAAATATAAACGTGTTATATATTATTATACATAAGTAAAATGAATAACAGCAATGGAACAAAATATGAAGGGAAAGAATTATAGTTATTTTATTATCATAATCTACTCATACTACTCATGAAGTGGTATAGTGTTATTTGAAAGTGGGCTTTTACTAGTTTTCAAGGTATATTCAAACTCTCAGGAAATCATTAAAAGATAAAATAAAAATATATAACTCATATGATAATAGAAAAAATTATACAAAATGCTCAATTAAAACCACAAGAGACAGAGTAAGAGTAGATGACAAAAATAGAGACAAAGGAAAAACATAAAAAGCAATAATAATGTTATTAGTGTTCAGAATCTCCATTGAGAGAATGTTCCTCATCTCTCCCCCTCTTCTTGGGCCTTCCTATTCCTGAAGACACAACAATATTGAAATTAGACCAATTAATAACCCTGCAATGGATCTAAGTATTCAAGTGAAAGGAAGAGTCACACTTTTCTCACCTTAAATTAGACTTGGCATGTCAAAAGCCAAAATAGGCCAAAACTAGTATTTTTGCAGGAAGCAGTTAGCTAAGAAGGCAAAATAAAGTTTTTGAGGAAATGAAAATGGCACTCTAGTGAACACACACATGATAAGAAAGCAAAACAGCTTTATTGCTAATGTGGAGAAAGTTGTAGTGGCGTGGATAGAAGATGAAACCAGCTGCATCATTCACGTACCCTAAAGCCCAATCCAGAGCAAGGCCCTGTCTTCAGTTCTATGAATGCTAAGAGAGGCAAGAGAGTTGCAAAAGAAACGTTTGAAAGTAGAGGTTGATTCATGAGATTAAAGAAAGCAACCTGCCTCTATAAAATAAAAGTGCAACCTGATACAGCAAGTGCTAACATCGAAGCTGCAGCAGGTGATCCAGAAAATCAAGCTAAGGTAATTGATGAAATGACTACACTAAAGAACAGATTTTCAGTGTAGATAAAATAGTTTTATATTAGATAAAATGGCACTGAGGATTTTTGCACGAGAAAAAGTTAATGTCTTTCTTTAAAATTTCACAGTCAGACTCTCTTGTTAAGGAATAAGGCAGCTGGTGACTTACATTGAAGCTAATGCTCATTTGCTGTTTCAAAAATCTTAGAACCTTAAGAATTATGGTAAATCTAAGCTGCCTACCTTCTATAAATGAAACAACCAAAGTCTGGATGACAGCATGTCTATGTACATCATAGATTACTGACTATTTCAAGCCCATTATTGGACCAACTGCTCAGAAAAAAAAAAAAAAAAAGATTGCAAAATATTATTGCTCAGTGGCAATGCACCTAGTCACCCAAGATCTCTCATGGAGATTTACAAAAAAAAAAAAAAAAAAAAAAAAAAAAATGCTGTTTTTATGTCTGCCAGTACATCTATTCTTCAGTCTATGGATCAAAAAATAATCGCTAATTTCAAGTCTTATTGTTTAAGGAGTATATTTTGTAAGGCTATACCACCCATAAATAGTGATTCTTCTGATAAATTTAGGCAATGTAAACAACTTTGTGGAAAAAAAAAACATTCTAGATGTAATTGAGATCATTTATATTTCATGTGAATAGGTCAAAATATCAACATTAACATGAGGTAGCAAAAAGTCAATTTCAACCCCTAAAGTCAATGACTTTGAAGGGTATAAGACTAGAGAGGAGTAAGTAATTGCAAAGTTGTGGAAATTGCAAGAGAGCTAGAATGAGAAGTGGGGCTTGAGGATATAACTAAGTTGCTGTAATCACGTTATCAAACTTAAATGAATAGAGAGTGGCTTCTTATGATAAGCAAAGAAAGCGGTTTACTGGGAGAGAATTTAGTCTTCATGGAGTTGCTGTGAACATGGTTGAAATGACAATAAAAAGTTCAGAATATTTCATAAACTTACTTGAAAAGCAGTGTCAAGGTTTCAGAGGACTGAGTTCGATTTCTGTGAGTAAAATGCTATCAAAGAGCATTTCATGCAACACAGAATCTTTCATGAAAGCATTCATCGATGTGGTCAACTTTATGGTTGTCTTATTTTTTTTCAAATTTCCACAATGTTCCTAAGCTTCAGCAACCATCACCCTGACTAGTCATTAGTCATCAACATTGAGGCAAGACCCTTCATCAGCAAAAGATTTAAGAATCACTGAAGGCTTAGATTATTGTTAACATTTATTGCCAATAAAATATTTTTAATTAAATTATGTCCTTTTTCAAAAAAATATTATTGTGCATATAGGCTACAATATAGTATAAACATAACTATTATGTATACTGAAAAAACAAAAATTAGTTTGACTAATTTCATTGTGATATTCCCTTTAACACAGTAGTCTGGAATGATACGAGAAATATTGCTGAGATGGGCCTGTACTTTACCCAACAACAGCAGAATACACATTCTTGTCAAGCTCATGTGGAATGCTTCACTAAGATAGACCATATTCTGGGCCATAAAGCACGCTAAAATTTTTAAAATAATAAAAATTATCTAATATTTAATCTCAGAACACATTGGATTTAAACAAGAAATCAATGACTGATAAATTTTTAAATCTCTGAATAGGTAGATATTCAACAACACACTTCTAAATAACACATGGACTAAAGAAAAAAATCTCAAGAAATATTTTTAGTTAAAGAAAAATAAAAATACAACGTAAAAATTTGAAATTTGAAAGCAGGAAATCAGTACAGAACATCAACAAAACCGAAAGAAGATTCTTTGAAAATATAAATAAAATTGATAAAACTCTTTATTTGCTATAAAAAAATAAAGAGATAAACTGCTTTCAGAAATGACGAAAGGAAGCATCACTTCAGATCCCATGGACAATAAAAGGAAAATAAAGGAATACTATGAAAAACTTTATGGTCACAAACATGATAATATATATGAACTGGACCACATCCGTAGAAGACACAATTCGTCAGACTCACCCAAGGGCAAATAGACAATTCAACTTAAGAAACTGAATCAATAACTAATAACCTTTCACAATGGGAAACATGAGGCCCAGATGGGTTTACTGAAGAATTCTTCAAAACGTTTAAGAAAGAAGTTATTCCAATTGTTTTCCGCAATTTCTTTCAGAGGACAGAAGCAAACTTTCTGACTCTTTCCATGAAAGAAGCATTTCTTTAACAACAAAATCAGACAAAGAAACTACAAAAAATAAAAATAAAAATAAACCACAACCAATGTCTCTCCTGAACATAGATGCAAAAATCCTCAACAAAATACTATCAAGATAAATCCAATAGTGTATAAGAGTTACATAAACCAAGAGGAATTTATCTCATTTAGGCAAAGTGATTTGAACAATTGAAAATTTATTAATGTAATTTATTACATCAGTAAGCTAAAAAAAACGTGATCATGTCAACATATACAAAAAAAGCTTTTAACAAAATGTAACAATGATTCATGTTAAAAAAAAAAACGCAAAAAAAAAACTCTCAGTAGATTAGAAATACGGGAGAATGACCACAGTTTGATAAAGTACATGTAAAAAAAAAAAAGTACTACAGCTAACTTTATACTTAATGATAAGAAACTAGAAGTTTTCTCCTTAAGTTAGGGCAAGAATATTCCTTCTTACCACTTCTCCAACCTCACATTGTATGTTCTAGCTAATGAAATAAGATGAGAAAAGGAAGTAAAATAAATATAGTTTGGCAAGGAAAAAACATATATTTTAGTTCAAAGATGACAAGATGATCCATTTAGAAAGTTTGAAAGAATTGACAAAATACCTGAGGAACTAATAATTAATTATAGCAAGGATTTAGGATACAAAGTTAGTATTAAAAAATTAGTAGCTTTTTGTAAAATGTTTATTTGTAAAAAGAAGAAACAACCAAGAACAATTTGAAATTTAAAAATAATTTTAAAATAAATAAACACATTTATATTAACCTTCTAAATAATGAAATACTTAGGTATAAATTTAAAAATAGTATACAAAATCTATATGAGAAAAATACAAAACTGATTAATAAAATCAAATAACTATATAAATGGAAAGATATTTTAAGTTTATGAATAGGAAGACTCAATATTGTCAAGAAGTCAGCCAATTTTTCCCAACTTGGACTAAAGTTTCAATGCAATCCCAATTAAAATTTCAATAAATTATTTTGTGGACACTGACAAACTCATTCTCAAGTATATGCTGCAGAGGGAAAGACACAAAACAGCCAACACAATATTGAAGGAGAAGAAAATAATTGAGGGCTAACACTCTTGATGTCAATCCTCATATGGAGCTACACTAAGAAGGACAGTGTAATAGAGGCAAATAATACACAAATAGATAAATGGAACAGAATAGAGAGCCAAGAAATTGACCCACATAAATACAGTTAAATTATCTTTGAAAAAGATGCAAAGGTAATATAAGTAAAATAGTATTTTCAACAAATGGTGCTGAAGCAGTTAGACAACCATATGCAAAAAATAAAAGTAATCCAGACAGTGACCATTTAAGTCCAGAAAATTGTCATGTTCCCTTTAGTAGAATACTGTTTAATCACTACAAAAGAATGCAGAAAATGAAAAATAGTAGAATGATATACCGAAATCTGTTTCAAAAAAATATTCAATATAAGTTGTTTAAACATTGCAAATAAAAACAGGGCTTGTAAGATTGTATGTAAAAAGCATCACCTACTTATATCCTGCCTACAAATAAATACAACAAACAAAGCGCTAAAGTAAACTAGGAAATCCATTAAGCAAAACAAACCTTTAAATGCACGGATAGAAAGTTATATATCATGCTGACATTATCCAAAGGAAGGCTGTTATAGTTGTATTAATAGCAAGGCAAATTCTAGGAAAAAATAATATTTGCAAGGATTAAAAATGATTTCCAAGATATAGAGCAAAAAATAATAAATATTTTGGTATGCAGAATTAAAAACAACTATGGAAATTCTGGTAAAATTTAGTGGACATAATTGTGAAGATTCAAAGGATCCCTCAGCTAAACTGTGTCTGGTTCCAAATCTCTAAATAACATTGATTTCTTTTTACAGTACCATCACCATTTCCAGGAAGATATAGACGGGAATGTACTGAAATCATATTTCTTGATAGTGTTCTTATATATATATATATATATTATATTTGAAAGTAAAGTTAGAACTAGCTAAGAAGTAAAATACATTTGACACCAGTTTTGTAATAGATTGGTGTTCTGTTTAGGGAACAATAATGTACTAGTAAATTGGTTCCTATGCTTTTGAAAGACAATTGCACAGTTGTGGCCAAACTTATAATTTAATATTTATCAGAAGAGTGATGAAAATGAAAGTCTCATTTATAGATAACCATTTTGATTGAGAAAATAAGAATAATGAACTAGACAATTTTGACATTTTAAATATTTTCAACTTTGTCCTCATCCATTTTATCATATGATTATCATCCTGTATATTAACAAGATACCTAGTTGAAGATAACTTTTATTTGTTATTATTGCATTAGAAAATCTCTTTCTATAATGCTAATGAGAGAGAATTGAAAAAAATAATCTTTGAGGCTTCAGTAATTCAACTTCATATCTACCAAAATTTTTAATTATTTAGGTTTAAAAAATTCTTCCATTTATGAGGCTAAATTTAAAAACTATATACTTCTCTCAACAACAAAAGACACATAGAATAATTAATAACACTGTAAAACAAATAAAAGTTAAGAAGAATGTTAATGTATTTATTAATTAAATAATAGTTGTAATGGGGATAATTTAATAAGTAAAATAAGAGTTTATATTTGCAGAGAAATGAGTTTGTATTTTATTGAGAGGTGAAGCAATATTAGACAATGATAATAAAAAGCTATGACTCTTCTGTTGCTGTTAGAGATAAGGTGAAATGAGTCATTAGAAATAAACTGCTAGCCGGGCGCGGTGGCTCAAGCCTGGAATCCCAGCACTTTGGGAGGCCGAGGCGGGCGGATCACGAGGTCAAGAGATCGAGACCATCCTGGTCAACATGGTGAAACCCCGTCTCTACTAAAACTACAAAAAAATTAGCTGGGCATGGTGACGCGTGCCTGTAGTCCCAGCTACTTGGGAGGCTGAGGCAGGAGAATTGCTTGAACCCGGGCAGAGGGGGTTGCAGTGAGCCGAGGTCGCGCCACTGCACTCCAGCCTGGCGTTGGCGCCTGGTGACGGAGTGAGACTCTGTCTCAAAAAAAAAAAAAAAAAAAAAAAAAAAAAAAAAAATACAAAAAAAAAAAAAAAAAAAAAAAAAAAAAAAGAAATGAATTGCTAAATACGCGTAAAAACAGGATTATGGATGAGTCATTCACATGGACACCAAAGTCACTCTGAATAATGTTAAAAATATAGATGATAACAGTGAACCAGGTGTAAAAATTATCAGTACATGAAAGGAATTATTCTAGAACAAGATTGCTGTAATAGTATGAATTTTCAAGGTTAATGGTATAAATAATATAAGATCAGATTAGTTATTATTTTCTCAGTGTTTTCGTGGTACTTTATTTGCTGCTTTGGTAAAATATATATTGTAATTATTGTTTACCTTTGTATTCTGTTCAAAGGAATATGTTGAAATTTTTAAGCACTAATATTGTTTATGGTTTATGTTATTTATAGAATCAAATGATACATTGAAGCTGAAAGAACAAATTTTATGAGGCTTATAAGGAAGTCTTGTATATAATTTGAAAATGTAAATAATCACTGAAAATTAAAATATTAAATGTTTGACTATTTTATATAAAAATGTAGTTTGGCTTTAAAAGAAAAAAGAAGCAATTGCAATTTTAAGCTGCAGAACTACATAGGACATCAAATTTCAACATCATTTGCTCTGAGTTATTAATCTCAAACATTAATAGGGACATTGATTTAGTAATGTCTCTCATGAGAACAGTGAAAACATAACTATCATTATGAGAAAATGTAAGTTACTGGATGAGCTTATTTTGGAAATAAACAGTATTGAGGGCTCTCTTCAAATATTTACCACTTGCTCCACAAAAGAAGTGATGGTGCCAAATGATTCAGGCAAATGGATGAATGGAGATTTTAAAATGTTTAAACAAAGAGAATAACTCTCCAAAGAACAAGTGTCTTTTATGGGGTGTAATCTTCCTTAGGAAAGAATGAGCTTCTCTTAACTTGATTGATGTTAAGTGAAGAATTGAGTTCCGTTTCTTTAGGGCCAATATGAAATAATCTCTTTCCCCTAAAAGACAGTTGTATTAGGTGGTTTATAAGTCTTCTTATAACCTCAACAGTTAATGGTTCTATACATTATTTGGTATGTTATATGGCATGGAAAAACTAAATTAATAACTAATTTTTAAAGACCAACTCTTACTCAAAGGAAAATTTAATTATAACTTTGTTAGCTTATTGTATGTCAAAGAAAAGCAGTATTATATTAATGTTTTGATAATATAAATAAAAAAATAATTATACCTAACTATATCACACAAAATTATTTCTTCTTTTTTAAAAAATTAATTTATTTTTCCTCTTAACATCTGCAGGAAAAGTGAGTTGGCTGATCTTACTTTACAGGAAGAAATTTACAAATAATAAATTTGAATTTATATGAAGTTAGCAGGACATTTATAAGAAGTAACTCAAAGTAGCATAGAGGAATATATTGCTTACAGTGCATATTTCAAAATCTATAAAATTATATGATATCATAAACAGAATAAAATTGTAATAACCAGCCATCAAATTCAAGGTCACTATTTCCTCAGTGGAATGAGGACTTATTAACATGCACACTCCTTTTGTAATTTCAAAATACATTGTGTATTACAAGTTCACTGCTAAAGATAGTTTCAGCAAATATATAGACTATCAATGCTCATTTTAATGAGCTAGGATGAGGTTTATATTTATACATATATATGTAACATATTTGTAAGTAAACTACTAGTGAAATTACTTGTATTATTATGCATGCTTTAAAAGAATTTCCAAATTAAATATCAATTTACATTATCTGAAAAGATATGCAACAAATAATACTTTACAAATGCATATTAAAACAATGAACAAAAGAATTTATGTTGACAATTTTCCAATATTGGTTTTGCATATCTATATTTCTTTACAAAAGTAATTTGTACTTATTTATGCATTTGATTAGAAGGAAGAATACTATGGTTATTCTCAGAAAACAAAACAAAACATGTTAAATTTTTGCTCAAAAATGTGTAGGGAATATTTTTTATAGTCTGAAAGTTTTATAATAAAAATATATGTACTGTTGCAGTTTAACCATTTATTAGAAAGTTGTCAATTGAGTGGAAGTTTGTAAGTTTTAATCATTAGCATCTTTTTATAAAGTAAGTAGAATAATATGTTTAAGATTGTAAGAATTGTTTATTTCATTCACTGTTAGTCATCTCTGAAGTGGGCTCAGAGGTACAATAATAAGATTGTTATGTGCATAGCTCTGTGGTTTTTATTAATTTTATGTAAAAATTATGACGATGGTTTTGGCAATATCCATAAATTTTGGAAATAATTTATTTAGCAGTGAAGCACAACAAAAATGATGTGGGGACTAATTTCACAATTGCCTGAAGAGACTTTTGTTTTATTGAACATTCAGAAAATATGTTTTATACAAATTGTATTTCCTGTTGATTTTATTCAAAACTTGTGATATATGTTACAAAAATTTTGAAATTGAATTCTGTATACTTTAAAATATATATAGAAGATAAAAGATAACAAATATTGGTGAAGATTTGGAGAAAAAGCAACCCTGGTACACAATGGGTTAAAGTAGTAATGGGTATAGCCTTTAGGAAAACAGTGTAGGTAGCCTCAAAAAATTTAAAAATAGATCTATCTTATGATTCAGCAATCTTGCCTCTCGGTATAGATTTTAAAAATAAAATATTGGCACTCTCATGCTGATTGTACCATTATTCCCAAAAGCTAAGATTTGAGAGGAACCTAAGTGTTCATCAACAAATGAATGGTTTAAAAATTTGGAGTATATACATAATGAAATTCTATTTAGCCTTTAAAAAATAAGAATTAAATTCTGCCATTTGTGACAACACGAATTGACCTGGAGGTCATTATGATAAGTGAAATATGCCAGACACAGAAAGAAAATTATTGCACAACCTCTTTTGTGAAATATAAAATAGTGAAATGTACAGAGGCTGAGAATAGAATTGTGGGAACCAAGGCCTAAGAAAGAAAGAGGGATGAGAAGCTGTTAGCCAAAGCATACAAAGTTTTACTTAGGGTGAATAAGTTCTGGAGCTCTATTGTAAAGCATGATGGCTCTATTTGATAATACTGTATTTACAGTTGAAAATAGCTGAAGAGTAGATCTTAAATGTTCTTACCACACACATAAATATCTGAGGTGACAGACATGTTTATTAGTTGATTGCAGTGGTCATTTTATAATACATACATTAATCATATGTATACATATATCATTTTCTACTATAATTATATACAATTTTAAACATGCAATTATAATAAACATTGACAATAATTTTTTAAATTGAGTATAAAATAAGTAAGTGAATAAATATCTACAAAGAAATGTCTAAAAGGTTTATTTGATTAAAAACAGAAAAAGTGGCTGGTCCAAAGGTAATGAGTTATCTCGATTGTTCACAGTCAGTTACAGGTCGAACTCCTTGTTCTACTCTTTCCCACCTTCTCACTACTGAACTTGACTAGTCTTAAAAACATAAATAAATAAATAAATAAATAAACAAATAAATAAATAAATAAATAAAACAGAAGAAAGTTAACATTATTGATTCAACTTACTTTTGCCAAACTAATATGTTAACGTTTGGTACACTAAAATCTTTAGCAGAAATTAATTTCATTCATGTTATAAATATAATCAGTCATTAAATAGTTATATTTTGGAAATGTTATTTCTGTTATTTATTAAGTAGAAACTATACACATATAAATCTAGTATCTGTATCTTATAAAATCTTATATATTCATGAATATTTCACAGTATGATATATAAATATATAAAAATATATATTTTTAAGATTGCAAAAATAGATTTAGAATTCTTAATAATAGCAAATAAAAGGTGAATGAGGGTCAAAGTCGGTTGCTTATTTATTTACTTTTAATGTTTAACTATATATACTGATTGAAATTTGAATCTCCAAAGCTTGGAAATAAATCAATGAATAAAACACTTGAATAAAATCAAATATCTATGAAGAAACCTCTGTAAAAAGCAGAGATATCCATAATTTTGTTTTAAAATATATTTTAAGCTGTTATTTTAATAGAATATTTTATAAGCTTCTTGAAGTTTAAAAACTTTTATTATATTTTAAAAATAAAATAAAATAAATAGGAATATTTTGCCAAAAATATTCATTGAGCTTTGTTTATATATGTATATATATATATATATATATATATATAGAGAGAGAGAGAGAGAGAGAGAGAACTTTTCTAATGTATTTTCTTAAAGTTATAAAGTAGTAAAATGAATCTTATACACTTTCAATTGTGAATTAAAAGACATAATATTATATTAATTTTAAAAATCCCTACATTAAAAATCCTAGTCTATTTTAATATTATTTGATGGCATACTATTTAAATGTTTATGTATGCACATATATCATATAATATTAATTTTACTAGCTAGAGTTCTTATTTTCACCACAATAAAAATTGACATAATACTGAAGATTATGAAAAGATAAAATTTAATGTTATCAACTAATGTGGTTGGTAATATTATATAGACTTTACATGTTATTTTATGTAGTTTTTGTAATAATCTTATGAGTTAAGCACTAATATTATTTACATTTTATAGATGAGGACACTGATGCACTAAAATGATGAATAACTTTCCTAAGGCCACATTTTTTGATTTACTAATCTTAATTTTTTGCTCTAAGGACAAACTATTTTAAAGGCTCATACTTTTTGAAGTGCCATTCTTAAAATATTATAAGATATGCAGTGAAGGACAAAGTTAAATGCATAACAAAACATGTCTCCTAATGTACTTGCCACTTAATATGAAATTACAAGATGGAAAAAACAGTTTCAATATTAAAGTGTACACTTGGCATAACTCAAAGACAGATAATACTAAACTGCAAAATAACAGTGAATAAAAGTGAAATACCAACAAGCTACTGTTTGCAGCATCTTGGGCTACCAACCCACATCAGCACAGCTGCAGTAATTCCTCAAAAGCAAAGGTAGACAGAAAATCTGTAGAACAGCAGACTACTAAAGGAACCTGGGCAGGATTTCTAAAAACCACAGAGAAGATTAAATTCACTCTAAACCCAAAAACACTGAAAAACTCTCTAGGCAAATTAGACTATGGTCGACAGGACAGGGACTTCAAGTTAGCCACTTGAAAAAGCACAATTTAAAGCTACAGGTGCTATTTAAAGCAGTTAGCTCAATTCTAAAAGATTTTATGATTTAAAAGTTAGTTGTTGAAGCATAAATTATGTGTGTGGGAAAATAGAGAAAAAGTGAAAAAATACCCTTTAGCAACTGGAAAAGAAAAAGAAAAAAATTAAAGTATTGAGAAACAAAATAGAGCCACAAATTTAGCATTTTCACAAAACCTCCAACATCCTCAAAACAACTTAAAAAAAATATATGTTAAAGTAATTGGGCTTTATGCTTCTGACAGAAGAGGGCACCATTAAACTAATACTTTTTTGAAAAATTCTATTATTATAAAAATCAATAAGAAAAATGTAAAGTCCTTACACAGCTATTGCAGAACATCAGGAAATAAAATTCCAAACATACGAAGGGAGAAAAAATACTCACTAAAAACGACCCTAATGGAGAAGAAGACGTGAGTCAACTGAACAGTTATACATAAACAATTGTTGAGTATGTAAAAACATGTTGAGTTAGAAATTCCAAAAATAAAAATAAAAAATAGACAAAAATGAGTATTGAAGATAATTCATTGACATCAGAAAAGTAAAGCAAAATATAAAGTTAGAAATCATAAAATAATAGATTCATATAAAAATTTAATAAGGGACATTAAAATCAAAAAACAACTAACAGAAGAAAAAGGACCAAAAAAAATACTTTTCTTTAATGGTTAGGTTAGTATAAATAAAAAAATGATGAAGAAGCAAAAGTGTCTAAATTATCAGTTACTAAAGATAAACATTTTTAAAATAGAAAAATAAAAACAAGTTACAGTGTACGTATTAGTCCATTTTCCCACTGCTATACAGAACTACCTAAGTAAAGAGGTTTGATTGACTAGAAATTCTGCATGGATGGGGAGGCCTCAAGAAACTTACAATAATGACAGAAGGCAAAGGGGAAGCAAGACATGTCTTACCTGGTGGCAGGAGAGAGAGTGAGATGGGGGAACTGCCACACAATTTTCTTTTATTTTGTTATTTTATTATACTTTACATTCTGAGATACATGTGCGGAACATGCAGGTTTGTTACATAGGTAGACATATGCCATGGTGGTTTGCTGCACCCATCAATAAATCATCTACATTAGGTAGTTTTCCCAATGCTATCCATTCTCTTGTCCCCCAACCCCCGAGAGACAGGGATGTGTGATGTTCCTCTCCCTGTGTCCATGTGTTCTCGTTGTTCAACACCCACTTATGAGTGAGAACATGTGGTGTTTGTGTTTTTGTTCCTGTGTTAGTTTGCTGAACCAGCTTCATCTATGCCTCTGCCAATGACACGAACACAATTTTTTCTATGGCTGCATAGTATTCCATGGTGCATATGTGCCACATTTTCTTTATCCAGTTTATCATTGATGGGCATTTGGATTGGTTCCAAGTCTTTGGTATTGTGAACAGTGCTGCAATAAACATACGTGTGCATGTGTCTTCATAGTAGAATATTTGTAATCCTTTGCGTATATACCCAATACTGGGATTGTCAGGTCCAGTGGTATTTCTGGTTCTAGATCCTTGAGGAAACACCACACTCTTTTCCACAATTGTTGAACTAATTTAAATTTCCACCGACAGTATAAAACTGTTCCTATTTCTCCACATCCTCTCCAGCACCTGTTGTCTCCTGATTTTTTAATGATAGCCATTCTAACTGGCATGAGATGGTATCTCATTGTGGTTTTGAATTGCATTTCTCTAATGACCAGTGATGATGAGCTTTTATTCATGTCTGTTGAACACATAAATGTCTTCTTTTGAAAAGTGTCGGTTCATATCCTTGCCCATTTTTTGATGAGGTTGCTTGTTTTTTGTTTTTCTTTTCCCTGTAAATTTGTTTAAGTTCTCTGTAGATACTGGATTTAGCCCTTTGTCAGATGGATAGATTGCAATTTTTTCCCATTCTGTTGTTTCCCTGTTCACTCTGATGATATTTTCTTTTGCTGTGCAGAAACTCTTTAGTTTAATTAGACCCATTTGTCAAATATGGCTTTTTTTGTCATTGCTTTTTGTGTTTTAATTATGAAGTCTTTGCCCATGCCTACATCCTGAATGGTATTGCATGAGTTTTCTTTTTGGATTTTGATGGTTTTAGGTCTTCTGTTTAAGTCTTCAATCCATTTGGAGTTAATTTTTGTATAATGTGTAAGAAAGGGGTCCAGTTTCAGTTTTCTGCATATGACAAGCCAGTTTTCCCAACACCATTTATTAAATAGTGAATTATTTCTCCATTGCTTGTTTTTGTCAAAGATCAGATATGTGGTGTTATTCTGAGACTTCTGTTCTATTCCATTGGTCTATATATCCGTTTTGGTAACAGTACCATGCTGTTTTGGTTACTGTAGACTTGTAGTATAGTTTGAAGTCAGGTAGAGTGATATCTCCAGCTTTATTCTTTTTGCTTAGGATTATCTTGACTATACAGGTTTTTGGTTCCATATGAAGTTTAAGGTGAAGAAGGTAAATGGTAGCTTGATGGGGATAGCATTGAATCTATAAATTACACTGGGCATTATGGCCATTTTTGCAATATTCATTCTTCCTATCCATCAGCATTGAATGTTTTTTCATTTGTTTGTGTCCTCTCTTATTTCCTTGGGCAGTGGTTTGTAGTTCTCCTTTAAGAGATCTTTCACATCCCTTGTAAGTTATATTCCTAGGTATTTTATTTTCTTTGTATCAAATGTAAATGAAAGTTCACTCATGGTTTGGCTCTCTGTCTATTATTGGTGTATAAGAATGTGATTTTTGCATAGCAATTTTGTATCCTGAGACTTTGCTAAAATTGGTTATCAGCTTAAGGAGATTTGGGGCTGAGACAATGTTTTCAAAATGTACAATCATGTCATCTACAAATAGAGACAATTTGACTTCCTCTCTTCCTATTTGAATACGCTTTATTTCTTCCTCTTGTCTGATTGCCTTGACCAGAACATCCACTCCTATGTTGAATAGGAGTGGTGATGGAGGGCATCCTTGTCTTGTGACAGTTTGTTTTTCTTTATTTATTTATTTTATTTTTCTTTTCTTTCTTTCTTTTTCTTTCTTTCTTTCTTT
>PVKV010012535.1:0-35152 GCA_004027835.1 Alouatta palliata | reverse complement strand
TAGCCAAAGTGATAAAGATTTTAAAAACCTAAAACTTTTGCTTTTTGATGAAGAAGAGATTCAGTTTCCAAATAATCATAACATCTAACAAAGACACCATGATGAGACTGAATGTCTCTCCTTCATTTTCATTATTATTATTATCATTTTTGCTGTTCATTTCAAAGGTAAACAAAAGTATTTTACTATCTTTTAATAATATAATTCAAATTTTTTATTAAAACGGTAAAACCAGATTCAACTTTTGCATTCATGTGTAATTAATGCTAAAGCTAGTTTTAATTAAAACCTCACAAAAAAATCTGACCGCAAAGTACATTTTCCCTCAAACTTTTATAGTCTCTTACATGTTTTTTACTCTCTTTCTTTTATAAAATTTTTCTATCTATTCTTTTTAGTTTTTCAATTTTAAACAACTTTTAAAAACCTCTAAACTGGACAAAATTACTTTTCTTTGAACAAAAGTCACATTAACACATGACTTTTTTTTTTTTGACTAGAAATACATCCTACTTTTCTTATATACATTGCATAGAGAATTATTTCTCATATATATAATAGTTTTACTTACCAATGTTACATTTAATGCATCTTAGTAACCTGAATTTTTAATGAAAAAAATATGAGAGGTAAGAAATGTTGTTATGTACAAAATACAGAGCTCAGGCCAAATGACAGCTGTGAAGATAATGCCTGGAAAATCCAATTTCTCTTAGGCATGGCCAAAAGTCACAGTTGGTCCAAGAAACAAGACTTGAGTGTTTTCTTTATGCCTCACTTTGATTATTTCTCTAAACCTCATAATCTGAATGTGCAACTCCAAATACATAAGCTCACAGACAAATTATGCAATTATCAAACAATGAAATGATAAAAGCAAGAGTTTTAGAATTTTAAAAATTATTTTCATGACAACATAAACCTATCTGACCAATGTACCTAGGCAAAAAGTCTACATTACATTTTGAAGACTTTTAAAAAATTTACCATCAAAGTTAAAATTATCCTTATTAATCATACATTGCTAAAATATATGAACTTGTAAAACATTTGAGATATTTATTAGTATTCATTTTTATAGGTCAATCTGATATTATATAGATCATATATAAGCATGTAAACATAAATGTATAGACTTTTTTTCCCAAAAAAACATAATAAAGGCTTTTAGCATGCTTTGGCCACTTGAAAATACCAAGATAATATATAAAGGTCAAATCTATTAGCTTTGATTCAAGACAGAAAATTGGAATCCACCAGAATTGTGAAGGACATCTCAGATACCAGGGAGGAGAATACCAGCAAATAGCCTTCATGATGGTGTCTGAGTGATAGAAGGGAGTATAGCTTCTGTATATGAGAAAGACAGAGAGTCTCATTGGTGACTTGCCTTTTCACAGGGGATCTGAGCAACTCAGGCCAACGAGGAGCACTATGTTTCTCCCAAGTCCTGGAGCTAACCTGGGGAGAGGATTGGTGATTTTATAAGGAAAAGACAAGAGGAAAAGCTGTAGACATAGTCCCAGACCTAGGATCAAGAGCAGGGTATCATTTTTAATCCATGCATTTAATCTATACATAAAAATGCAGCCATTCTCTAATTGCCCAGCAGCATGGCCATGAGGCATTTTAATCTCAGGCTAGAGTGTAAAGCACATGCTGATAAGTCATATAGGAACTTCCTAAACCAGAATTGTGGAAGGAACTTCAGTAGTAGTTGCTAGAATTGTGCTCTCCCTAACTGCAAACCTGGGTTGGAAGTAGGGTTGCTACAGCTGCAGTTTCTCCTGGGTAGTAAGACTTATAGCTTAGTGACCTGAAACTGATCTGCCTGCACCCTTTCTTGGTGTCTCAGCCTGTTCCTCTGAAATTGTAGTGTAGCAGGGCCTACTGTGCTTCACATCAAAGCAGAAACACAGGCATTTGGAACATTTACCTTCTGGGATCAGCCATCAGAGTTGTCCTCCCCTTAATGGTTATAGATTGTGGTACAGAGGGGCCCTCTCTGTTCCACACCCAAGCAGAGCTCCAGGCATTTAGAGCACCAGTTAACCTAGGTTCAGCACCCTGAGCCTACCGGCCCTTTCTGGACATAGATCATGTTGCAGTGAGGCTCTCGCTGTTCCAAGCTCAGATGGATTTGCAGGCAATTGTAGCATCAGCTTGCCTAAATTTGAAGCCTGAGCTGTCCTGCCTTTCCTATGCAGACATCCTGGTGCAGGGGATCTCTTCACTACAGGACAAGCTATGTCTCCAGGCATTTGGAACACTCTGTTACTTGGATCAGCAACCTGACTTGTTCCACCTTTTCTGTGCAGAGATCCTAGTGCAGGGATGCCTTCTGTGCTTCATGCACAGACATATCATCAGACATTCAAATCACCCATATGGTACAGAAGTCTGAGCTGTCGGAAACTCCAGTTTAGAGATTTTGGTACAGAGGATTGAGAGGGGTTATCTGCTGCATACTCTGGCAGATGTTATGTATTCAGAGCACCTGCCTGCCTTGCTTAGCAGCCTGAATCACCCCATTTATCATGTGCAGATTTTTTGATGCAGAGGGTCCCTCTCCAATTTACGCCAACAAATCTCTAGGCATCTGGAACACCTGTTCTTCTGTATTAAGAGTTTTGTCTGACCCCCAGCTCTGTGTAGAGAATGTGGGGCTAAGGATGTTTCCCTGCTCCATGCCTAGGCACACCACTGGGTGCTTGGTGGTTGCCCACTGGATTTTCCTTTGGCTCTGGTGCTTGTTCTTGTCATTAGGGCACCAGCTTGCTCAGGGCCTGCCAGGTCTGGTTTTGTTTTTGTGGCCCCTGCCCCCTCAGGTCTGAGTAAGGAGCTAAAGCCACTGTGAATTTCATGAATCAACACATTGCCTGAGGTAACAGAGAGCTTCTGCCAGTAAACAAGTATCAAGTATATATTGGCCACAGCCAGCTCTTATCTGTAAGTGTTGTTTACTGGCTTGTAGGTCAAACTGCATAGCCAAATATTAAACCTGCTAAAAGCAGTGCATAGGACTATAGAAACAAAGCTAAAAGGCCCTATTAAGCACTCTCTACAGCCATACACCCTAGGGAAGGTGAGAAAAAAGAGGGAAATAAAAAGTAATATTATAGGAAAAAAAAAAAACAAGATAGAAAGAAAATTCTACATGAAAATAATTGTAAAAATTAGAAGTACCAGCATTTCCAGATCAGAAGAATGAGAGAATTCTGGCACCATGAAAAATCTGAATGTAGTAACACCGCCAAATAACCACACTAGTTATTCTGCTATGGTCCCTAAATAAAACACACTTTCAGAAATGACAGGTAAAGAATTCAAAGTATGAATTAGAAGGAAGCTCCATGAAATCTTTCTTGATCTATGAAATGATGTACAAAGCTACATAATAATAGTGGAGAACTAAAATTTCCTGCCAACAGCTTTTAAAAATCATTGAGTCAGAAAACTAACATAGAAATTCTCAACTTAAACTTGCCACCTGACCAATGGACCTAATTGAAATTTATAGAATACTCCACCCAACAACTACTGAATTCATATTCTTCTCATCTCCACAGGGAACATACTCTAGGACTGACTACATTCCTGGCCATAAAGCAAGTCTCAATAAATTCAAACAGAATCAGTAATGAAAAATCTACCAATCGAAAAAAAAAAGCCCCAAGCCAGATGAATTAGCATCCAAATTCTACAGGATGTGTGAAGAAAAGCCAGGGTCAATTATCCTGAAACTATTTAGAAAAGTGGAAGAGGAAGGACTCCTTCCTGATTCATTCTATAAAGCCAGAAATACTCAGATATGAAAACCAGGCAAAGACACAACAAAAAGAGGAACCTATAGGCCAATATAATTAATTAATATAGAGGCAAAATCCTCAACAAAATACTAGGGAAACCAATTCAATAGCACATCAAAAAGTTAATTTACCATGATCATCTAGACTTTATACCTAGAATTCAAGATTGGTTCAACAAATGCAAACCAATAATTGTGAATCACCACATAAATAGAATGAGAAATAAAAACCATATGGTCATCTTAATAGATTCAGAAAAATCTTTCAATGAAATTCAGTATTCATTCATGATAAAAACCTTCAAGTAAATAGTCATTGATGGAATATACTTTAATATAATAAGAGCCATCTAAGGCAAACCAACAGTCAACATCATACTGAATGGAGAAAAACTGGAAGCATTCCACTTAAGAACTGGGACAAGACAAGAATGCCCATTCTCAGCATTCCTATTTAACAGATTACCGTAAGTGCTAGCCAGAGCAATCAGGCAAGAGCATGAAATAAATGGAATTCAAATAGGAAGAGAGGAAATCAAATCTATCTCTCTTCACTGACAATATAAATATATACCCAGAAAACCCTAAAGAGTCTGCCAAAAGGTTTCTAGAACTGAGACATAACTTCAGTTAAGTTTCGGAATACAAAAGAATATACAAAAATCAGTAGCATTTCTATACTCCAGTAACATTCAAGCCCCTTCCTCAGAGCCAAGAGAATTTTGAGTGTTAGCCATCTCTTGGTCACCAGCAAATAAAGGACTCTCGATTTGGAACTCAGAGTATGGTGCTTTCCTTCTAACTCACTCAGTTACCACATTAGTCCATTTGGCTATATGACACATGGTAAACCTGTAAGTATTCTACAAGTCATTGCTTTCTCAACCAGAACAACAACCTCAAACCTATAGCACATTAAAAAAAAATCTGTCTGCTTCAAATTATAAGCCTCCTCTGACATGGAATCTGATAGTTTTCAAGATTTGCCTTACTCTCATAGAATTTTTACTCTAATTAAGTCAAGGAGGGCATATGACAGAAGCCACAAACTCTAGTGCCACAGGCTACTTGTTACCCAAGTGAAATTATTTTTCATGAACGAAAGCTTCAAATTCATTGTATTCCTTTAATCAATTTACAGATTGCTACAATGTCTATTGTTCATAATTAGAAATAATTTAATCTTTTTCAGTGCTATCACATCTGCCTACCAAATACAGGGCTATCCATAGATACCATATGGTAAAACAGTCATGCCAACCTTTCACACTTTGTTTTTAAGCTTCTTTCTAATATATATGGTTTATTATTTGAAACTACTAAGACTTACCTCAATTCCTAGTAATTGTGTAAAATTTGAGTGCAAAGTTTTAAGAAGAAAAACACACAACGTCAGCAAAATTAAACAGTAATAAATTTTGCAACTGATTAAATTGCTTAATGAATCAATTTCACTTTCCTTCAGTTGTTTGACTTGGTTAGTTTATGTAGAAAAATAGCTGATGTTCTGTGTATTGGTGTAATTCCTTCTCTTGAATTAATAGATTCTTAAACAATTCTAATCTTACTTCTTAAATCACTCTTCAATAATGTGTGTTGCATAGTTTTCACAGCTTCTAAGCATATAACACAATTAATTTAAGCAAACCTTCAAACCAATGAGATTTTTTTATGAATATGAGATTAAAGGCTGGAAATGAATACTGCTGTGAGAATTATTGTGTCCCATTATTTTGTTTAATTTAGTCTATAGATTTCAAGGCAAGTAGGGAAAACTTTTTTCCTCTTTTTATTTCTTGCCATTGTTTTCTTCATCATTTCACTTCTCTAAATGTGGCTTGATATTTGCTCTGTACTTAACAGTAGGCATAACATTTTATAATAAATTTGCCACAGCATCTTTTAAATGGCATTTTTAAAACATTATTTGTTTTTAACTTGATAAATTAATAATTTATTTATATAAATTATAATTGACTACTAGTGTAGTCAATTATTTCCTAGGTTATTTCAAGTATATGATTATAAATACTATTCCATAAGGCCAACATGTTTTCTGCAATCTCACCCGTTCTTTCCCTATCTCCTTAAGAGTTTAAACTGAGTCTTATTCTTTTTTTTTTTGAGACAGAGTCTCACTCTGTCACCAGGCGCCAGGCTGGAGTGCAGTGGCACGACCTCAGCTCACTGCAACCTCTGCCACCAGGGTTCAAGCAATTCTCCTGCCTCAGCCTCCCAAGTAGCTGAGACTACAGGCACGCGTCACCACACCCAGCTAGGTTTTTTGTATTTTTAGTAGAGACGGGGTTTCACCATGTTGACCAGGATGGTCTCAATCTCTTGACTTTGTGATCCACCCGCCTTGGCCTCCCAAAGTGCTGGGATTACAAGCATGAGCCACCACACCCGGCCCTTATTCTTTTAATTATAGTTTAGTTCTTTCAAAACAGAAATGGGCCAGGCAAGGTGACTCACAACTGTAATCCTAGCACTTTGGTAGCCTGAGGTAGGTGGATCACCTAAAGTCAGAAGTGCAAGACCAACCTGGCCATCATGGTGCAATCTCATCTCTACTAAAAATATAAAAATTAGCCAGGCATGGTGGTGCATGCCTGTAATTCCGGCTACCTGGAAGACTGAGACAGGAGAACCCACTTGAACCTGGGAGATGGAGGCTGGAATGGGCTGAGATCATGCCACTGCACTCTAGCCTGTGCAATAGAGCAAGACTCCATCTCAAAAAACAAAACAAACAGAAAAAAAAAAGAAATGTTCTATATTTGTTCACTTTTTCATCTCAGCTTATTTTCTAGATTTATCAGAGATAACAAAGAGATCAGGTCTTGTATACTAAGTCAGAAGCAAACGAAGAAAAATATAAATCTAGAAGTTTTTAAGTAACTATGTTAATACATGTGATTCATCCTTCAAATTAGCTTTAGTATACTCAGTATAATTTCATATCAATAAAATTTACTTTTTTTCTTGGATTTCCTTTTCCTTAAACATTACATTTTTGTCCCTTGTAAATAGTTCTGAAATTTTTTTGATGATTCTGCATATTGGTTTCTCTGTTTGTTTTTACTTTATTTCCCTTTTCTAAACTTAGTATTCTACCTTTTTCATTTCCTGTCCATTTACTTTTATTTTTTGTATTTACTCCTTTTCATTTTTTTCTACTTCCAGACACATATTCTTAAATACTGTTAAAATTCTTCTTTACTTCTCTAATATCTCAGGATTTTTTAGTGGTATGAATTAAAAAATTTAATTCAGGAAAAAAGAGATTAAAACATGTAAGATGCTTAATAACAGACAAATATTAAAGGTTTCAATAATTGTTATCATTATGAGCAAACTTAGAAGATTTCTATATTTTTGACATCTTTTACTATAAAGACATTTTAGGGACTGATGTTTCTGCAGAAAATTTCTTATTTGTACTTAAGAATTAAAAGTTAATATTAATTAATTTAATATACAATGTGTTTTAAACCCAAATAATAACTCTATGTTTCATATGACAGAATTATAGTTAATTGGGAAGATAAATCAAATTGTTTCAAATGCAGTTTTCACCATTTTGATTTTGAAAATATCCAAACAGCAATGCATATAAAATATTACTTATATGGAATAAATCTACAGGTAAAATATGTGCCTGTAATCAGACTAAAAAGAAAAATATTGATACTTAAATTGGATGGTGTTAAAATAGATTATGGAACAATAAAAAATGAAAGATAATAAAATCTGAAGACATCACTAATGTCTTCAGTATGAGTGTGCAAGTGAATAGTTGACAATATCAGAATATGTCAGTTTTAACACGAGCTAGTCTTTTAAATTAGAAACTTTAGACATTCATTTACTCTTTATAAATAGAATTTCTCCCAATTGAAGAATAAAGTTTATTTGTTATTTTTAAATTTTCTACTATTTCAGATTATTCAGGGGGTGCATGCACATGTGTTTTTCTTGCATAAGATGAATCTGGACCGGTATGGAAGTTGTGGCTCAGCTAACTTACCTTTGAGTTGCCCAAACTTCTTGATTGATATCTGTCTTCACCAGGGGGAGACAAAAAGTCTGTCTTGGAGTCATAAGGATGGTGGGTCCCCATATGAGCTAAGATATCCATGCTCAGCAGAGTAGTTGGGCTTTCAGGCAAGATTAAAAGGCATGGATAAACAAGAGGTCTTCTAAACTACAACTAAGTGGTTGGGGAAGATATTGGGTTAAAGGTTTTTCTGAGATGCCCCTTATGGTCATGTTAAGAGAGCAGGGAAGAACTGGATTGATGAGGAGAACAGAAATGGCTGCTCCAGTATCTAGGAGGAGGTCTGCCTTTCTCCCTTCAACCTTCAGAATCACTCAGGGCTCCTAGATTTTAATGGTGATCTAAACCATAGAAGCTAAGGAGAGGAACCCTAGGACCTCTCAGTTCTGTTAGACCACTTGGGAGACTGGCTCTGGATCTAGTGATCTGCATCTCCAGGGACAGTCTATCCTCCAGTGGCCCCCATCACAGATTGGACAGGGTAGAGGTGGCTTCCTCATGCTGCCTGGGCAGTCCTTTTTCAAATGTTCTGACTTGACACATTTGTAACAGTTATCAGGTAGGTGTATCTTGGGTGTTTTGAAATTTGAGAACCTGCAAAGCAGCCATTACAGCCTCTGCCTTTTTCTTTAATCTCTCTCTCTCTCTCTCTCTCTCTGCTTTCCTCATGATCCCTATTGTAAAAGACCAAGGTGGCCACCTTCAGGAGCTTCTCTAAAGCACTGTCTGGTCCCATGGGCCATTTCTGCAGCTTCTTCTTGATACCAGGGGCTGCCTGAGTAATAAACTTATCCTTTAGAATTGGTTGTCCTTTGATTTAATCAGGAGATAGTGCTTTATTAGGGCCTATCTTAGCCTTTCTAGGAAGGATGTGTGATTCTCATCTGACCTTTGGTCTCTTATAGATGACTTGGGATAATTGAGAAGCTTAGTTCTAGTCCTTTGTAAGCCGTCCAATATGCACACCTGCAAGTATTTCATTCTCCATTCTCCCATGTTATCCTTGGGGGTCCTATTTAGGGTCCTCCAAGGGTTCTGCTGTTCCTCAGATTGGATAAGGCTCATTCTACTCAGTGGTAGGGTTTTATTCAAAAGTAACATAACATTCTTCCAGGAGAATGCAAATGCTTTGGTTAATTTCTGGGAAGCCTGTCTTAAGTCCTATAGAGAAAAGGGAACCTGGACCTTAATGGGGCCATATTCACGTGGCACCCATTGTGAGCCTTAAAATCAGGATTTATAGGGTGGGACAAACTTGAGAGGAAATGTGAATAGAGAGGATGGGGTGCACCAAGAGGAAAAGGACTGGAGGGAGCTGACTGCCCCACTGGAAGTAACTCTGGGGTTTGCTTCCCTAGTCCCTTGTGATTGCCCTTTGCAGCCTCTCCTGAGATGGCCACTAGGTGGACTGAATTAATACTACAACATTGGCAAAGGTCCAGACTTCCCTGCAAGGCAAAGAAAGCCTGCACATATAGGACCTCAAACAATTTGCCCTTGCATTTACAGAAAAGTTCCAGTTGCAGTATAGTATCAAATGTAATCCTTTCCCCATGAGGTCAAGATTGTTCTTCCTGCAGTTTGTAATACAGACAAGTCTCTGTGCTAAAAATGTAAGGCATTTTTTTCTACAGAGCCTGACAGTCAAAAGAGGTCCAGTGATTCAGAATTCTCAAAAGGAGTACAGACCGAAGAAGGTTTGTTACCCATATAAAAAAGAAAAAGAAATGCACCCCTTAGTTCCTTTCTCTCTTCCAGCTAAAACCCAGGATATGTGTGAGAGAGAAATAAACATGTCCCTTCTTTCTTTCCTCCTTTCTTTCCTGAGTCCTAGTGACTATGATAGGCATCACCCATGGATGTGAGTGCAACCTCCACCCAGTAAGCAGGAAGGCCTAGTCAGTAGAATTAGTAGCACTTACCTATGTTTTGCCCTAGGCTTTCACTATCAGTAACCTTTGGGTTCCCTAGACCTTCTCTATGCCATGAATGTAAGTAAGTTCTTTGCTATGAAGCAGAAGTCAGCAGGAACGTCCTACTTACCTGTGCTTTGCCCTAGCTTTTTGCTGTCAACTGTCTCTGGGTCCCTCAGATCTAGCTTTCTTTTTAGGGTTCCAAACTGAAGTTTGTAAAATACATTGGAGTATTTGGGAAATACACTGGAGTAAAGTGAAGCTATAGAAACAGATCCTCCTAAAACAAGAGAAAGAAAGGGAGTTTCAGGAATTGGGGACCTGGCCTAATAAAGTGTCTTTCAAGAGAAAAAAAAAATTAATCCATTGCCTCGAAAACCTCGCTGTATTATGGGACTATGTTAATTCCTGATATGGTGATGCAGGGGGAAACAAACCTAAATGCAAGGCAGGGAAGGTACTTGGGAGAAGTAGCCTTTTGCCCTATGCTAATGAGCTTCTTCAACAGGGGAAAGAGCACTCAAAATCATAACATCCTCCTTGCTTCTAAGAATAGGCAGAAACCACATTGTTCTGAATTATACTCCTGATGACTGAGCCAAATGCACGTTCTACCCAGTTATGTATCTCTGTGATTTGTAACAACACCCTTAACATTGTGTATACACACATACACACACACACACACACACACATATAGACAGGAGCCATGACAGCCATGAAAGAAAATGAGTAAATGAGATAGAAAAAGTTGGATGTCCTAGTGCTAAGAACCTAATGGAATGTTGGGGACAGGAATCAGTCCAGAAGCCTTTGAGTAACACCAATGTGTAGCCTCAGCCAGAGACTCTCAACTGCCCAAGAACCTACTTCCAATCCCACGCTATGGCTAGACCTTCATTAACAGAAACTAGATTGGAAAAAAAGCCAACATTCCCAACAAGTGAGTGTGATAGGGAATTAATAAAACTCTCTCCAGGAATTCTGTTCCTTTTAGCCATGCTATCCAAGTGATGTGTCAGCACTTACTACTCTTCCAACAATCCTTGATGAGCTCCCCAAAATGTTGCAGTTTTTGTAGTTCAGTGAGCTGGAAGAGAGCTCCCAGTGGCTTTTTCTCCCACATTGCTCGATGAGCGGAAGGAAGAATTACTATGTTACAGGATTCATTCAGTGCTGCTTTGACAACTGAACATCTCTGCAGCCACCATGACCTCTACCCAGGGCCTTGCTCAGGCCTACCAGGCTTGCTTCAACTCCTTGGCCTGCCAGGCTGCACTTAGCTTGCACTACTGGCCCAGATCTTGTTCCTGCCACAGCTCCACACTTAGCCCATGGCTGGACCAGGTGTGTCACAGCAGCTTCCACTTTGGGTGCTGGCATCTAGATGAGGGACACACAGTGATGCCTGAAAACTCAGAAATGCCAACAACTGTGGAGCCCCAAGGAGTATTACAGCTTTTGCTTGGGGAAGTCCCAAGTTCTGAGCCTCTAAGAAATATTACAGCTCCCTCTCATTTTTGATGCCGCAGCTTGGTGAGCAGGAGAATGTTAGAACTCATATGTTTCTGCCACCTGCAGCTTGGTGAGTTCTGGATTCTTGTTCCACAGGAATAAGGCATGTGGACACTGGAGAGTAAGCAGGGCAGAGAAAAATCTTATTGATTGACTGAAGTAAAGCTCTCGGCAGTGAGGGAACCTGAATGTGGGTAGCTCCCTATGTGGCTGAGTCTAGGGATTTTATGTGGTCAGGCACTATTCAGTTGGTTGAAAGGCATCAGGGAAGTTCTTACTCTGGCCAGGAACTGCATCTGGAATCAGAAGCTTGGTTTTCGGCCTTCAGTCTGTCTTTGGCTTGAAGATCAGGCTTCACTGGGGACCCATCCCTGTCTGCTTAGGAGTCTGTCTGTCTTTTGTTGCTAAAAGTGATCTGCCTGACTCAGCCTACCAAAGTGCTAGGATTACAGGAATAAGTCACTGTGCCCATGCACTCATTTCTTTTTTAGTGCTGAGTAATTCTATTGTCTAGAAGTATCTACTGTAAACTATGAATTTTGAATTATAATGATGTGTCAATATGTTACTAAAATGCCAGAGGTTTGGTCTAGGTCTCATTGCTCACCATACAGAAATCCAATCGCAGAGACAATAAGTATAGCCAGGAAATAAGGCATTGGAAGGTGCTACAGCCAAAGAGTCAGGATATCAGTCTCAAAACCATCTCCTCAACTGAATAAATTTATGGGTTTACATAGCAAAGAAGAAATGTTACTATATGTTTGAAAATAGGAAAAGGGAGGGCTAAAGATGATGAGTTGGTCAACAAGCAGGTTGTTGGTTTGGTAATTATCATGAGTGAGGGGACTTGGGTCTCATTGTCTAAATGTGATAATCTGGTAAGCTTTAGTTCCACAATACTATCTGGGAGGACTGAAAGTCAGTTTCCTGAGGAAGGAACTGAGATAAGACAAATGTAAGTTTCAATCTTAAGAGTGGGAGGGTCAATTTCTATATATCAGAAAACCAGTAAATATCAGTTGTATGTGACAGTAGAATATGGGAATTCTCTGTACTTCTCCTTAATTTTTCCTAGCAATCTAAAACTTCTTTTAAAAATAAAGTCTACTTTAAAAAATCTGGAGACAACAGATGCTGGAGAGGATGTGGAGAAATAGGAACACCTTTACACTGTTGGTGGGAGTGTAATTTAGTTCAACAATTGTGGAAGACAGTGCGGCAATTCCTCAAGGACCTAGAAATAGAAATTCCATTTGATCTAGCAATCCTATTACTGGGTATATATCCAAAGGATTATAAATCATTCTATTATAAGGACACATGCACACGAATGTTCATTGTAGCCATGTTTACAATAGCATAGACTTGGAACCAACCCAAATGCCCATTGATAATAGACTGGACAGGGAAAATGTAGCACATATACACTATGGAATACTATGCAGCCATAAAAAATGATGAGTTCGTGTCCTTTGTAGGGACATGGATGAACCTGGAAACCACCATTCTCAGCAAACTGACACAAGAACAGAAAATCAAACACCACATGTTCTCACTCATAGGCAGGTGTTGAACAATGAGAACACATGGACACAGGGAGGGAAGCATCACACACTGGGGTCTGTGGGGGGAGAACTAGGGGAGGGATAACAGGGGCTGGGGAGTTGTGGAGGGATAACATGGGGAGAAATACCAGATATAGGTGATGGGGAGGAAGGCAGCAAACTACATTGCCATGTATGTACCTATGCAACAATCTTACATGTTCTTCACATGTACCCCAAACCTAAAAGGCAATAAAATTAAAAAAAAATAATAACAAAGTCTATTTAAGAGAAAAAAAAGGACCTGTAGATTCAGTAGTAACTGAAAAGATTGGTTTAGGATGCTCAGATACTCAGAGAAGGAGACTCATCTCCATAGGACATAATTGCTACCAAGTGTTCACAATTGCCCATTTCTTATCCTCTTCTCTGTATTGACAAAGCTTTGGTCAGATTTCTCTCTTTTCCTCAAGGCTTCTTGACTCCATTGTTCTGAAGCCTGAGCAAGCACTAAAACATATAATAGGCTCTCATATTAGTCTATCTGGAGAATAGGCTTGCCACAGAGAGACACTTTTCCTGCCTTACCCTGCTACCCTGCTGATAATTTCTCCCCATTTTCTTAATTTCTCCTTATTTACTTCCCTCCTTTTCTATAAATTGAATGACTCTTTCAGTTTGATCTGAAATGTTTGTATTTCTTGCCTTTGAATTATTCTTCTTATTGCAATAGTATTTCTAATTAAAACTTCCTTATCTAAATTCAGATTTATTTTCATTTTGCAGTGCATATTTTATTAAATATGATTAAAATAACAGGTTCTGAAACAGTAGTTATGATAACCCTGTTAAAACTTTTAGACAAAAAGAAAACTGAGAGGTTATCTATCCAACATTCTCATTTTAGAATGTAAAACGATTATTTCAAAGAAAAAAAATACAGTTTTAGTAATTTGCCTAAACTCATTCATGCTAAAATGAAACTTGTCATAGGTTAGCTAGTAACATAACTTGACAAAATTCTCCTTTTACCACATCTAATGTACCTATGCAAAGATTCTTTACCAGTTACTTGAATTCAGAAAGACAGAGCACTCACGTATTACCAGGCAAAGCCGATTTATTACTCACAGAGAGACAGCAGGGATAAACAGAAGCCTAGTATCTATGGCAAATCAGTCTTCCAAGCTCAGGAAAGATGCCCAAGGCAGATGGAATTTTGTCTGGCAACCACTAATCCTTTAACTATAGTTAAAGGATTACAGTTTTGCCTTTGCCAATATATTGAATAATTGGAATCATGCAGTAAGTAGCCTTTTCAGATTATTTTTTTCATGTATCAACACATTTATATGTAGGATTCATCTGTTTTGTTGTCTATGTTGCTTAATAGTTTATTTTTAATCTTAGAATTATATGTAATTGTATGACTATACCACAGTTCATAGATTCAGCTGTTGTTTCAACTTGTTGATGAATACGAATGAAACTTCTATAATATTCATATGTAGTTTGTATGTATATGTGAAACAGATTCACAGTGCCTAGATTACCACTTCAGTCTGCTGCATCTTGGGCTGCAATTTTTACTGTTTCATAAGCCCAATGAGGCAGAACATAGACAGTAGAAATTGAAGGAAGTAAATTTATTACTAACAAGTAGGCAGCAAGGGACAATAAAAGCCTAGGGTTTTCGGTGAGTCAGTCTCTAAGGCTCAGGCATGTTAACCATAGTAGATGGAAACTTATCTGCACATGCCGCATGTCATGCCACAGCTCAGAGGCCACAGAGCACTCTGTACTGGGGTTATATACTTGGTTCACAGACATTGAGCATTGCAGAATATCCTGCTGTAGGAGGAATAAGGACATAGACTGTGATATTGTTTGTATGTTTGTCCCTTCCAAATCTCATGGTTTTGTTTGTTTGTTCATGTCTTGAAAGAGGATCTTGCTCTGCTACCTGGGCTACCGTGGCAGATCTTAGCTCACTGCAGCCTTAAACTCCTCAGCTCAAGCAATCCTCCTGTCTCAGCCTCCCAAAGTGCTTGAATTACATGTGTCACAAATCTTGTGTTGAAATATCATTTTCAACATTGGAGGTGAGGCCATCTGCAAGGTGTTTGGATTAGTGGTAAGATTCCTCATGAATGGTTTGGAGTTGTTCTCATGGTAATGAATGAGTTCTCACTCTGTGAGTTCCTATGAAATCTGGTTGTTAAAAGAAGCCTGGGACTTCCTCTTCTTTCTTGCTCCTTCTCTTGTCATGTGACATGCTGTCTTCCTTTGCCTTTCGTTATTATTGAAAGAATCCTAAGAAACTCACCAGAAGCATATGCTGGTACTATGCTTTCTGTATAGCCTGAAGAACTGTGAGCCAAATAAGCCTCCTTTCCTTATAAACCCAGTATCTTGTATTCCTTTATAGCAATGCAAATAGACTAACACAGCCTGGGATATACTAGACACCTCTCTCTTAACTCATAAAGTTGTATTGTTGGTATATCCTGTGGTTATGCTAAAATTTATAAGCATTCAAAAAATTGCAAAAAGGAGGAGCAAGAACTGGGTCAGCCAAAGCCATCTAGGGACCCATCCTACCATCTAATACCAATATGAACAAAATTCAAATTTACCTATGGTTAATTTTGCTACAAAATTTTTTTCTAATGTTATTTCTAAAATGTGGGTATTTATAATTTTATTTTATAAATTTATTCTGTTGTGTTCTTCCATTAACCATATACATATATATATATATATACACACACACACATACATATTTCATATACATAACCCTATATAGTGCATATAGTGCATATATTATATACATTAACTATATAGGTGATGTATTCACTATTCAAGGATAAATTAGATATAAACGACAAAAGAAAACAAAAAGTATGTATCTGTATGTGTGTGTATATATATATTCAAAATTCCTTATTTGAAAAATTATAATATTCTGACAAAGTGTTTTTACTGATGTTATAAAATTTTATTTGACATGAATTTAATGCACTTTATTCTATATATTGTGAATATTCACAAACTTATATTTAAAAATATACATATAATATACACACATGCACATACACACATACACACACACATGTGCACACAGGTATATATATTGAAAGAAAGAGAGATTACTTCATACATCCAGGTCTGTAATTCCTAATCTAAAGATTCCAAACCAATAATATTCTGACAAAGAAGTGTTAATTACTGATACTATAAAATTTGATTTGACTTGAATTTGATGTACTTTGATTCTGTATTTGTGAATACTCCTAAACTTATTTGAAGAAGCATGAATATGTTTGATGGGGGGTGTTTTCTTAGACTGTGAAAGTTGTATTATGTAACATAAGGTACACCTACAAATTACTTCTATTTTGGAAATCCCAAAAAAAAATCTTAATTAAAAATTATATCTACATCTAATATTTTAGGATAAGGTTTTCTGGATCTACATATATATTGTTGCATACAATAATTAAGCTACAGTTACTGAGTTTCTTTTAAAAGGGGATATAATGCAGCTATATTACCTAAGTGTTACTTATGACAGTCGGTGATATTGCTTCACTAAGTAGTAGAAAACATTTTGCAGTTTTAATCAGTGTTTGTATTTTGTAAAAATATGCTCACAATAACTGAATGCCCAGAAATTCTTTTTTATATCAAAAATTATAGTTTTTTGTAGGAGTTAATAAGCTTTTAAAATATAAAGATAAAACCAAAGAAGCAATTCTCAAAACTTGTTTAAAGTTTTCACATTTTTTTAATTTGTATAAACATTTAAAAATATTTTTCTGTTTCATAATACTTTCGTTAGTATTTCTTCTGTCAGTTGTTTTAAACATTATTTCTTGATTTTGTCTCTCTTTTCTTTTGAAAAAAATGACTCTCCTCAGGTACACATTTCTCAATAACATTATTATGAAATATTGTTTATTGATTGATACAGTATTATGAATAAAACTTATTGGAAAATATTCTATAGCTGTTCTTTATAAAATTTGCATTTCTTAAAACCTCTAATACTTCACTCTTGAATTGTATGACTTACTCATCCAATTACAGTACAAGTGACCAAATAAACACATGTCTGGCTCATCAGAAAACTGGAACCTTTCCCAAGCAAGTCGCAGAATATAATTCAATGTATAACTTTTCTCCGAAGGATGATCTCATAGACAGAAGTAGCTCATGTCTATGTTCCATTCCCCACATACTTTAACAATTTAGAGCAGCCTTTTGTCTAATTCAGATATGATCATCTATGTTGCCTCTTCTTGAATCTAGGATGGCTTATGACTACAGCATGGTCATTATGGCTTTCAAAGCTAGGAGAACAAGTCAAATCACTTCTACTTGGTTATATTTAGAAATTTATTCTGGGGAAATCCATATCCTCTGAGACTGCCATGCTGGAGGGGCCTTGTATCTGTGCTCTAGTCAAGAGTGCTGACAGAGTCTCTGGATAACAGAAGGCATTATCTGCCAGCCATGTTTACTAGCCATTATGGATCCCCAGACTACTCAAGTTTTCAGATCACTGTAGCCCCAGCTGACATTTAACTGAACAATATGAGGCATCCCAAGAGAGGTCTCCAGCAGCACCTTGCACAAATTCCTGAACTACAGAATTTAAAAGCATAGAAGAATGGTCATTGTTTTCCACCAATAAATTGGGATAGCTTGGTACTCAGTTACAGCAATTTAAAATATTCATTTTAATTCTAATAGTGTTTTTAATGACATCATCAATTATCAAAATTAAGATCTTTACTCAAGGAATTTCAAAAATATGCATGATGAAGAAAATATATATGTATGCTATGGTAAGACATTTTTCTTTTCTTTTCTTTTCTTTTTTTTTTTTTTTTTTTTTTTTTTTTTTTTTTTTTTTTTTTTTTGAGATGGAGTCTTGTTCTATCGCCAGGCTGGAGTGCAGTGGCGCGATCTCGGCTCTCTGCAATCCCGCAAGCAATTCTTCTGCCTCAGCCTCCCGAGTAGCTGGGACCACAAGCACGTGCCATCATGCCCGTCTATTTTTTGTATTTTTTAGTAGAGATGGGTTTCACCATGTTGGCCAGGATGGTCTCGATCTCTTGACCTCGTGATCCACCAGCCTCGGCCTCCCAAAGTGCTGGGATTACAGGCTGAGCCACCGTGCCCGGCCGGTAAGACATTTTTCAGTGCAACTCGTTTTACAAGATTTATTTCAAAAATGGCTACTGTTTATTGAGTTTTTCTATTATTCCAGTAATTAATTATTGTTCATTAATTTTACTATTTAATATTTGCAAGAAACATGAATTTATCATTAAATTTAACATTAAATCATTATTTAATGATTCAGAAATAAATATTAAGAGAATACATAGAATACATACCTTTTCAGGCAGCACACCTGGCAGATGAGAGATCTACCTAATCTAAAAGCCTTTCATTTTCAAACTATGGTGTATTCAAAAAAGAAAGTCATATTTATTAAGTTTGCCATGTATATACTATATTAGATGTTTGACAAAATTATGTATTAAAATAATGGCTTCTCCTTTTTTTATTTTCTGCTGACACTTCTCATTAGAGTATATTTTTATATATTCTGAAAAGAGTATGCTTATTTTATGCTTGTTTATATTATACAAATAAATGACTTTGAATTTTTGCTGAACAGGTGGCACTAGCCAATCAGTTATTGTTTGGGATATTAAAGAGGTCCAGCTTTTAGACAGTGGGAGGACTATAAAAATGTTGCCTGTAGTAAGATTACTTATTTATCTTTGTGGCATATTTAGAAACTGAGGGTTATTTAAATAATTCATGTTCTGTAAAACCTTTACAAATGTGTACCATAGCATGGCTCACATATTAAAGGGTGCATTTTAGGCCATTTTGCTAAATAAAATTTACATCTTATTTTGAATACAATTTTCCCAGTATATATAGTTTTGAAAAATAAATGGTAGGTATCTTGGTGGCATCAACATAATAAACATTTCAAATTTTGTGCAAAACGTGCAAGAATACTAGCTGTTATAGACATATTAAAAGAACACTCTGGTAAGACAAATATTTCTATTTTTAGAGACATTTGTGTATTTGTAAACCACGTCAATATTATTTTTACTAAATACTTTTAAAAAACACTCAGAAGTGGATTGTTTTGAAATAATCCACAGAACCAGTTTTGTTTTCAAGTAGATTGTGATTTAAAATTTTTAATTTATTTGGAATCTAGAAAGCAATGCAAAAATCAAATGCTCCTGCTGATGAGTTTTTTGAGAATAAATTCATCTAGACACAGTAGTTGATTGTAATCGGAAAGATATACAATGCATATTCTAAAGAGATAAAACCTTGCTATCAACCACTGTCTTATCTCCGTTTTCTCTGACGTGTCATATAGTTCCTAGAGGCTAGTATTTGCTAAATCAAAGATCATCTTTGATTCTATTTTGTCTACCCCTCATTTCCTTTGGTGGTAGCTCATTGATCTTTCAGTACTTCAAAAACCACTATTAGGGCACCTTTTTCTTCCGTCTTTCCGTGGATCTCTTACTACCATGGGAAATTTCTCATTCACATGGAAATATTCCGACACCATGCAAGAGTAAGTGAAAATTTGCATCTATCTAATGCTTTCCATAGATACGACATATACTTATTTGTTTTTCTAGGAACATGATACTTCTATAGGATACTATTATAGGAAGAGAACACATGTTTCTACCTACTTTTAAATCTTACAAACTGGGAATTCTGTAACCCACCAGTAGAACACCATTGTTCATTTACTTTCACAAAAAAATTACCTTCAATTCCAATCACCCAAATTCTGCATAATGCTTTTTAACTATTATTGCTTAAATTCTTTTATATACACCAGCAATTAAAAATTGGGATTTTCAATTAAAGACACAAAGTCATTTACAATAGTGTCACAAAATGAATATTTTAGGTATAAACATAATACATACAAAAACTATATGTTGAAAACTAAGACTGATGGAAGAAATCTAAAAAAGTCTAAAAATACGAAATGTTATTCATGGTTATGTAATGGAATATTCAATATTTAGGTATAATTTTTTTATCCGTCTTAATATATGGATTAAATATAATACCAATGAAAATCCTGGCAAGTTATTTTATGAATATTGGAAAACTGTTTTTAAATTTACATTGAAAGAAAAAATACCTAAAGGAGTCAATGCAACAATAAAGAGGAAAAAATTGGAGAAATGACACTACCAATGTACAAAACATATCAATTAAAATCAGCAAAATATTGTAACTAAAGGAAATACGCAGATTATAATTAAACAGAAATGATGTTCATTATCACTTGTCTTCGTGAAATTGCAAATTGAAACAACAATGAAACATCACACACACTACATAAACTGGTAATAATCCCCAAAACCTGACAATGCTAAATACTGGTGAGAATGTAGATCAAAAGGAGTTCTCATTCATTGCTTGTGAAAATGCAAAATGATACAATTTGGTAGACAGTTTGTCAGTCCCTTGCATAGCTAAATATAGTTTTGTTAGATGATCCTTCATTTGTTCTCCTAGATACTTAATTGGTTAAAATAAAGAAAATTCAAAGATAAACTTACATGCTTACATTTATAACAGCTTTATTCATAACTTTCAAATAAAAGCAATCAAAATGACCCTTAAATGCAAATGGAAATACATATTGTGGTACATCTGTGCAAAGGAATATTATTCTGCAATAACAAGAAATAAATTACAAAGCAATAAAATTATGAAGAAATCAAAATGTATATTGATAAGTTTGAAAAGAACTGCATTGATAGCAACTTTACAACATTTTTGCAAGAGTGAAATAATTGAGACATTAAAAGTGTTAGTGATTGATAGGGATTTGGGGTGAGGGATGAGTAATTAAAACACAGGTACTTTGGGGGAGCTAATTTATTCTGTAATATACAGTACTATTGGACATACGATTTTATAAACTTTGTAAAATCCAAAGAACTTCATAACAGAAAGAATGAATTTTAATGTGTGTATACAGCCTGAGACAACAAAACTAGCTGTATTACAAAAGTATAAAAAACCTCACTGGGGGTCATGGAAGAAGGGATGATGGCATAAGTAACTTTGGGAATGATAGTGATATGTAATGATAGAGGCAAAAGAAAGCACACATAAGCATTATACTCTAGTTGATAAAGTAGTTAAATAAGTATAGATTAACAATTATCACAGTGCCATACATTTTTATTGGAATAAAATGATTAAGAAAAAGAAAGGGAGATAGAAGGAATCGGATTTGTCACTGTGGGATTGGGAACTCATAGATAAGCAAGGCAAGAAAAGAAGAATGACCCATGTGGTAATGAATTAAAATTGGAGACATCATTATAAACTCATATTTAGCTTAATAAAGATATAGTTGCATATATATATATATATATATGACATATCCACATCCCTATGACTATAGATGTAGTGTTTGAATTAATTCATGTCTATTAATTCATGCATATATCTATGAATATACACATATATTCACATATATGTATAAATTCTTTACATCTTAATTTTAGATTAAACACAATACTAATTAAAATCCCAGCTAGTTATTTTGTTGATATTGAAAAACTGATTTTAAAGTTACATTCAAAGAAAAAAATATCCAAAGAAGATAATGTAATAATAAAGAACACTTTACTGTGACATTTTATATATCCATATCTATATCTATCTATCCATCTGACTATCTAGTCATAGATATATGCACACATATGGATTAATTCAAACATATATATATTTTTTGTCTGTCACCAGAGAGGGCCTGAGCCCTTTGGGAAAAATGAGCACCCAGACCTTGGTTCCTAATATTGTTATCCAATAAAAAGCACTATGGCTCTTTGAATAAATGGTTGATTTTATGGCTGGGAAGGAAAACACATATCGTAAGGCTGGCATTTTGCAGTGGAAGCAAGTGAGAAAATGCTAAAAAAAAAAATTGATAGAAACATGTGAAAAGAAAACAGGACTCATCTGAAAGAGCTCACAGTAGCCAAACCAGAAAAACTGAAGCATAAAAGTAGTAGTGGGAAATAATACAAAGTATAAATGAAACATTTGTGAGTCTGTCTGATATAAATAAATAATTGAATACTTCAATAGGAGAGAAGATACAAATTCCGTGAAGAAGTTCAAATAATTTATGTAGAGTACCATCAAAGATCAGAATTGTGAGCTGTGTATAGCATAAGTTTTAAAGTGTGAGCTGTGCATAATGACTTTCTGCCAAAGTGTAGAGTGTGCAAAGATTTTTAAAAGTAACTTTACTCTGAAGACACCTGACAAACACTACCTCGGCAAAGTTATCAAAGTCAGCATTATCACTCATAACTCATGTTGATAGTATGTGCATTTAATATGAGGTAATAAAAATCATCCTTTAGTTAGGAGGTTTTTCTCTCCCAAGAAATCAAAGCCACAGTCTTAATGATAAGAAAAACATTAGACAAATTCCAACTGGTGATATCCTAGAAAATGCCTCATCTCAAGTCTGGCAAGGTCATTTTAATTGAGGGAATTCTGAGAAACTGTAACAGATGAAAAGGTTAATGAGAAATGGCAATTAAACATGACTCTCTTCTACACGTGATCTTAAGAGAAAACATACAATGGGTAAATACTTCAAAAATCAAAATAAACTATGGACTTTACTGAGTGTATTAATATTTGTTCATTAATGATAACAAATGCAGTAATGTAGGATATTAATTATAAGGGAAACTGAGTAAAGGGTATACAATAAACCTCTTCACTATGTTTTCAATTTTTCGGTAAATCTAAAACTTTTTTAAAAAGTAAATTTATTCAAAAGGTAATTAATGATACTTAATTTAAAAATATAGTAACATTATTGCAAAAAGTCAATAGATTTTCTATATAATCAAATTATATGCATAATTTACATGTAATAAGATGTAATAATTTCATATAGATGAAACTTTTTAAAAATAATCTCTGTGAATGATTTGTTTCAAGTTATTGAACAATTCCTTTTCTTTATGCATTTCAAGTCTGCCAGAAGTAACCTCTGTAGATATGAATGGAATATTCTGACATTGTATTTTGAACACAGTTAAGAAGAATTTTCCCCAGGATTGTTAAAAAATAAGTATAAAAGCAGTGATGCTAACTTTGAGCCTCAATGAATTACATCACAAAGTAGGAGAACAGTTATTTGGTATGTTGGTATAAACTATTTTAGGGTGTCGAAATGACTAGTGATATAAGAAAACAGGAGCTTACAATTTAACTTCCTCCCATCCTAACCAAACATACTTCTACATGCCAAGACAACAGTACCTAGAGCATACATCTATGAGCAAGAAAAAAAGACAACATACTCATTCATTAGTATTTTGTACATTGCAAATGTATTGGATAATTATTTTTTGCTATGGCTGGGAAAAAATATGAAACAACCAGCCACACGTCGTGTCCAAGTCAACATACTCATTCATTCTTGATCCCAGGCTGGAAATGTCATCTGGCCTAGTACACATGCTGTGTATATACATGTTTTGGGTTGGTATGTTTTAAATATGTATTTGACATGGATGCTTACAACCAATTGATTGAGGATACACAAACACAAATACACACATCCTCAGATATCCAAAAAATAATATTGTGGTGGAGCTAAAAATTAGAAAATAGGCACTTTATAGTAGTATCACCCAAAACTAAGTGCTTATACTAAAAGAGTTTACTTTCCTTTTAAAACCCTGACTTCATTCTTGGATGATGGTAGTTAGCATACTTCCAAGAAAACTATCCCAACTGGACTTGAATAGAGAAACCAAAGAAACAGCAACGCAGTATATCTTTTATTTAGAATACTCCATCTGTTTCTACATAATTTAGAGCAAAAATAACCAATAAATTATGATTGTAAATATATCTTATGTGTTAATCAAATTTTAGAGACTTATAAAGCTAGTTCTGCTATATGACATTACTTAAGATTCCTCTTTAGTGAAGAGAAGAAAATATTTTTGGATAGCTGTTAAAAGTTTAGTTCAGCGGGCATAAGTAATTGTTGAATATCCTAAATTAATGTGCTAACAAATATAGAAATTAGTACATAATTATAATGAGTAAACAATTTACAGTTTTAAAATAATATGTGCAGCTAGGTGTGGTGTTTCATGCCTGTAATCCCAGCATGTTGGAAGGCCAAGGTGGGCTGATCACCTATCAGGAGTTTGAGAGCAGTCTGGCCAACACAGAGAAACCCGGTCTCTACTAAAATACAAAAATTAGCTGGGAGTGGTGGCGCATACCTGTAGCCCCAGCTACTCGGGAGGCTGAGGCAGGAGAATTGCTTGAACCCAGGAGGCGGAGATTGCAGTGGGCCAAGATCACACACTGCACTCCACCTGGGCAACAGAGTGAGACAACGTCTCAAAAAATAATAAAATAAAATAAAATAAAATAAAATAAAATGATATATGCTCTCTACCATGTGTGGTGAAAATAAATATCTCATTGTTCTATTCAATTCCATTAAAAATCAACCAACAATATTTTATTACAAAGAAAATAAACTGGCTTTTCTGGATCAATTGTGGTAAGCATCTTAAAGTAGGTAAATAATTTCACGGATTATCACGAAGATTATATGTTTTGCAAAATGTTATATGCTTACGTAATATGTTCAGACCAAAAGCACTGCCCTAGAAGTCACATTTTCTTTTCATTTGTTTTACTTTTTTCACGAGACAGCTCTAAGTGTTTTAGAAGAGTTAGTAATGTACTTTTGTTCCTCTAGTAAAATTTTATTCTGTTTTCTTTTTGAATGTTTACCTATTTACTATCATAGATATAATACTAAGAAATATTCTGTGACGCAAAAGGATTCAGTCTTGAAGAGGTGCCAGTTTTTTTTTACTTATTCTTTAAAAATGTGAACACCATCTTCTATGTTTAGAAAATCAGTTATATGGAATATAATTTAGAGAAATAATCTGGCATTTCAATAAAAAATGTGATCTTTTTGTGACAGAGAAATGCTATGTGTTCTTTAAATTTTTCATAACATCTTTCTAAAAATCTAAGTGAAATGTACTATAAAAAGAAATAGGAGTTATAATATTGTACCATGTGGCAGTGTGAAGCTTATACCATTTAATTTAGATCAAGAGATTTACCACTAGCCTGAGAGGTTTTGAAATTGGCTTATTCATCAGCTTTATTTTCTGTAACATTGTAATCATTATGTTTTTTTTCTTTCTTTCTAATGATAGTTCCAAAAGAGTATTGACTGTCTTAGCTATTAAGTATACAGAAAATCTCCCACTCTCTTGCTGACTGGACCATTTTTAAAGAATATGGATTCCTTGGGAGACACAGCATTTTCACACAGGACTTTATAAAATTTCTTTATGTACTCTCTGTCTTTGAGATCTTTTCAGTTTGACATTTTATAGCCAGTGAGGATTTGTCTATTTTTCTCATTTACATAGTGTTACAAACCCCATTTCAGGGTATGGTGGTCTTAACTAGAAAGAAATGGGAATTGCTGCGTACATTTCTTAAAAAGTACCTCTTATTAATGTATCAGAAATCTAAATCAAGATAATATTTTTTGAAATTCATAAATAAACTCATCAATAAAATACGTGAAGCCTATGTGGAAAAGAAACCAAGGATGAAAATTATAGCTACAATTTTGATGCAGAAATGTTCTGGTTAGAATATGGTAGCTGCTGATGTGACTCTTGAAAGGGGCTGTCCCTGGCTCTGAGTCCCATATGCTCACTTTAACAGCTCCAGACTGCCACGCCAGAATGTTCACATTCAATTGTACTATGACTTTGAGTCATTTTGCCAACATGCAATGTATTACAATTATTTTTTCAAATAAACGTTTTTACTGAGTTTTAAAGAGGCAATGGAGTTAATCCTTGCTCTGGGCCCTGTTCAAAGCCTAGCAGAATTTAAAATTACTCAGCAAGTGTGTAAAAAATATAAAATATCTCATGGTTGCATATAGTGCCTCTAAAATTCAGACAATAAGTGTGAGGACTTAATGTATAAAATATTGAACCAGTAAACATGAAGAAGGGATTGTATTTATTTTATTTCCTTTTGTTTAGAATTTCCTTTTGCTGTGTATTTGTCTACATACAATTTTATAACACCATTGGATATGGAGGTTAATTTACACACAATGTTCAATGATGTTGTAACAGATGTCTAAAAACATCTTTAACAAAGTATGATGGTTAGTTTTACACATTCACTTAGCTAGGTAGGCTATAGTACCCAGTTACTTAATAAAACAATACTCTAGGTGCTGCTGTGGAAGTATTTGGTAGAAGTGGTTATTATTTTCAATCACTTGACATTAAGTAAAGATTATCCTTTATTTGTGTGTGGACTCATCTAATCAGTTAAAAGAAAAGAGCAAAAACTGAGGGTTCTTGAAGAAGAACTTCTAACTCACAACTGCAACATTAATTCTGACTTTTCGAGGTTTTCCATGCTGCCAGTCTATGTAGTTTGGACCTACCACCCTCTTACCCATGTATTTATTTTTCATATAAACCTCTTTATACACATATAGATATCAATATATTTCATATGTAGTTAAATCTCTGTATATAGATATTTATTTAAAGAAACTGGCACACATACACACACACCCCAACGCCTTATCTTTATTAAAGATATATATATATATATAGACTGATTTTTTTAGAGAATGCTGACTGAACACAAAAGTAGTTTTATCTTTTATTCTATGTTTTTTCTTGTTATATTTCTTTTGGTATGATTGTAATGCAATATTATGAAAATCTGTTTACAACCAAAATATTTCATGTAAAGTTTTTAAATTCAGAAATGTCATTCATTTTGTGAATACATTTTCAAAATCTGCAAATGTCTATAACTGTAGATTAGAGTCATATAATTTTTACATAAATATTTTTCTGTTTTTTTCTAACCTCTGTTATGTGTCATATGAAACCTAATTGAAATTTCTGCATACAACTATGAAAATTTTCCATAATGTACTCTCAGGAAACAGTGACACTTTTTTTGTAGTCCTCTTCTGTTTCTCCATATCTTCATTTGCTTTTGATTTATTTTTAAGCCAATGTACAATAATTGTTTCCCATATATTAAAAGACATTACTGAGAATTAATAAAATTATTTTTATGACCCTGATGTCTCTAGAAAGAAATGTTAAGGAAGTAAAGTATATTTACTCTCCTGAATAATACCTTATGTTGTAGTATTGTCACATAAATGTAACACAGTTTCATAAATTCGTGTTTCTGGCTAGTAATTTCCCTAGGAATTGGTCTCTTTCTGATAAAAATAATCAAGTGTTTGATAATCAGCCATGATTATTAATCCAAAAACAACTTCTTGTGTGTATCCATGTAAATTTCCATTTTTTCTTAAAATTTGTGTCCCAGTTATCACTTACTCTTTGTACATTTTTTAGAAATTTAACTAATATCTAGTTAAATCCATAGTCGTGTAAGTGTACCTCCTCCTCAGACTAAAGATATGCTAAGATATGGCCAAGTTAACATCACTAAACTTTCAGATAAGTTCACTCCATACATTAGTTAGAGAAATCTCAAAATAAATGTCTGAATAAATACTTTGAAAATCTTCCCATGTTACCCGTGATTAATTGTCTTCCAAATGTGAGAACAGATATAGCTAAAAAGTTTGGGATGCTGAGGTACTTTCATTGAACAGGTTATTATCTGGTCATATCTGAATGGTCACCTATATTTATGTTTTATTTGGCTATCTTTAAAAACATCTTAACTTCATGGTAAGAGATATAGGGGATAAACACACAAATAAATCCATGCATATTTAGTGTTATGGATGTCATATATATCAGTGACTTTATTATGTTATCACTATTCTATTCTACTATGTGATATCAGTTGCTTCCATCTTCGCTATGTCTTTAAGATTCAGTGCTTTCTTTTTGACACACTTGTGAATAAATATAAATGGATATTAGGTTACAGTTTCAAGTTCCTTCACATTTCCCTATTGATATGGGTATGACAAGCATTATTCTTACCATGTGAAGAGAATAAAATAAAGAGTAAAACACTTACTTAGGTTCTCAAGTGAAACAGTGATGAGAGAGTACAACTTCTTCAACATTCTAATTCACTGCTCACCTCCAGAACACTAATCTTGGTTTAAGCTTTTATATCCCGAAGATGCAAGGCTTGTTCAACATACGCAAATGGGCCGTTGCCCTAGGCTCACCCCCACCAAATTAATTCTAATTCTAAAAGGGGCTTAATAGTAACTTATTTATTTTCCATTTTCTTTCCAACAGAAGGTCACCTCGTCATCAATGTGACTCAAACAAACCATCTCTTAACCCATCAGTTCGATGCTTGTTCAGTTGTCTCATGTGGAGACAAACGAGCTCAAAAGGAGCTATCAAATGTAGATAAGTATCTATGTCCATATTGCAGTGAATCAACCAAGTATAAGTATGTAGCCTTAAAAAGTCCCTGGGGTGACTGGATGAATGTTTGATAGACCACCCAATATGGAGGGTGGACAGCCGGGCTCCCTTCTTCAAATAAATTACGAGGATTGAAACAGAAATTTCAACTTATTTGTGGTCCCAGCCCACCAAATTGTAAGCCATTGCAGTGTAACCCCTTATTGCTAGTTATAGATAATCCCCCAAAAATGGCCCAAGAACCCTTCATATTCAAATGGCATGGGTTAGAAGCAGATGTTACAGGACAGGATCCCATAGTAATCTTCTCTCTGAGGTTGGCTAGGCCATTAGCTAGAAACAATAAAGAAACCCAGACCCAGAGTCAGGGGAATGTACGAGACTCAATTCTCTCTCCAAATATGTTGGGCCCAGTGTTCTCCTCCCATTTCCAGATCAACCCAAGTAAGGTAACGGATGTGGAAGTAAAATATTTAAAGCAGACTGTAGCTCTAGAAATGGGGTACAAAGATGCAAATGCCTGGCTGGAATTGATTAAATATGCCATCCACACTCTAAACAAAAGCAATTGTTAGGCTTGTGCACATGGTAGCCAGAGGCCCAAATTGTGCACTTTCCACTCAGATGGTCCTCCAGCCAACCAGGCATGAATTGTATGGTACCTCTCTTCCAACACCCACAGCCTGGGTTAATTAATTATGTTGAGTTCTCTCTGCTATTCCCCGAAGTCCAGCACCCCTGCTGGTCAGCCCCTAAGGGCCATCCAGCTTCCATCTCCAAATGTCAATTTTACCTTCTGTCTCTCACACTAAGGAGAAAACTTAGCATTTCTTGAAGACCAAAAGGGATGCAATGAGCTTAAGCTATTCTGAGTGTTGACCAATCAGTCTGCCCTGATCCGTCCCCATGAGGATGTGTGGTATTGTGGTGGACCATTACTGAACACTGCCAATTAACTGGAGTGGCACTTGTGCTCTAATTCAATTGGCTATTCCTTTCACTCTGGCATTTCATCAACCAGAAAAGATAAAAACAAAGCATCATAAACAAAGAGATGTTCCTTATGGGTCCTTTGACCCTTATGTTTATATAGACGTCATTGGAGTTGCAAGAGGCATGCCAGATGAATTTAAGGCCTGAAATCAGATAGCTGCAGGATTAGGGTTTGTATTGTTCTTGTGGTCAAATATAAATAAAAATGTAGATTGAATAAATTACATCTATTAAAACAGGAAATGATTGGTTAATTATACTAGAGATGCCATTAAATGTATAGCTGAACAATTAGGACCCACCAGTCAAATGGCCTGGGAAAACAGAATAGCATTAGACATGATACTAGCAGAGAAAGTTGGAGTTTGTGTCATGATTGGAACCAAATGGTGTACTTTTACCCCTAATAATAGTGCTTGTGATGGAACCATCACACAAGCTGATGGAACCATAACAAGGGCTTACTGTCTTATCCAATGAATTAGCTAACAATTCAGGAAAAAATTATCTCTTCACTAGACCATCCTGGCCAACATGGTGAAACCCCGTCTCTACTAAAAATACAAAATTTAGCTGGGTGTGGTGTTGCATGCCTGTAATTCCAGCTACTAGGGAGGCTGAGGCAGGAGAATCACTTTAACCTGGTTGGTGGAGGTTGCAGTGATCCGAGATCCCACCACTGCATTCCAAGGTAGGCGACAGAACAAGACTCCCTCCAAGAAAAGAAAGAGAGAAAGAGGGAAGGAGAGACAGAGAGAGAGGGAGAAGGAGAGAGGAAGAAAGGGAGGGAGGGAAGGAAGGGAGGGAAGGAAGGAAGGGAGGAAAGGGAGGGAAGGAAGGAAGGAAGGAAGGAAGGAAGGAAGGAAGGAAGGAAGGAAGGAAGGAAGGAAGGAAGGAAGGAAGGAAGGGAGGGAGGGAGGGAGGGAGGGAGGGAGGGAGAGGGAGGGAGGGAGAGAAGGAAGGAAGGAAGGAAGGAACATGAGGAAGGAAGGAAGGAAAGTTTGTTAATTCTAGATCTACAATCCTTGTGTCACTTCTTTCTTAATTTGCCAGTCCTTGCTTTTTCTATGTTCTCTGAGAATTCAACTAGACTTTTCATCTCATTAACATTGCTTCAGTGTTGTGCAGACTGTAATTGGAGCTCTGTTGTATGTATTTCAACAATTAAATTTCACTTCAATATCCAAGCCTCTAAATTGGTATGAACATTGCTTCATAATACATCACATGTGAGCAATATAAAATGATGACTTAAAATCTAGGAAAAATCCTTTGATATATATTAATGCTTCATTTCATTTTGCATATATAAATTCAGAAATTATTGGCACATTTAATACTAAGCTAATTCGTTAATATAAATAATATTTGCTTCTTACAATTTTAATGACTAATATGCTTAGTTAAATCAATTAAATGTATTTCTATTTCCATTTTAATTCTTTATTCAAATAAATGGCAATTAATTTTTCATTTTTGTCAGATTTCAGTGATGTATGTATCAGATTCATGTTGTTAAACCTCACTAGATTTTTAGATCATTTCTTTCTACAACAGTGGCTGTTCTTTATGTGAGAATGAGAAAAAAGCACACCTTCACATTTTAAGAGACTGAAGAAAACACTGGTGGATATTTGGCAGAACTTCTGGTTTTCTATGTCCATAACACTACAATGCGAAGGTAGCTATGCTAGCATTTAACTATAAACAGCATGTGGGAGTGTGTTAGAAATGTATAATTTCAGGCCCCTTTTCATGTGCAGTGATTCAGAATCTTTTTACCATGATTCATAAATATAATGAAGTTTGAGAAGCTGTGTGCTAGGGAACTTCCAAATGATTTTTCAAAGTGATCCTGAGATGGAAACACTTGGTGTGCACACTTTATTTTTTCTTCAGAAGTATATTAGTTTTCTAATGCCGTATAGCAAAACACTCCATAGTTCAGTGACTTAAAACTGTAATCATTTATTATCTCTTGAGTCTGCAGGTCATCTGTGTAGTTCTGATCTGGCTGGACTTACTCATGCTTTCCAGTTGTGGTTTGCCTGGTCTAGGTTGACTTGTGATGATCTTGTTTTCCACAGCCAGGATGACTGGGGCTTCCTCCACATGGTCCCTCATCCCTCAGCCTACTTACCAGGCTTCATCACATAGTGATGTTAAAGTGCTTCCAAGGGCAGCCAGGAAAGCAAACCATTTTATGCAAACGGTATTCAAACCTCCACTTGTATCACGTGTGCTGCTGTCTCGCTGTCCAAGCTCAGATTCAATGTGAGAAAGTAGATGGATATCAGAAAGCACGACATAATTGGCAAATGCTACAGTATTCTACCATGATCATATCATTAATGCATAATAACAGAATCCAAATAAATAAATTATGGGAAGGAAATGCCTTGCAACCAACCTTCCTTATAATCTCTAAAAAATGTTTCTTTTTTGCTTAGAAAATTAGGGAAAACTAAGTTTCCTCATCATAGTCACAGCACCTTAATGCTGCTGTTTATCTTACCTTTATGCTGTGAAATTCTTGTGATGATAATGGCCCTAAGGCAAGAATCCAATAAAAGTGTAAGTGAAAATGTTGTCTTTTTCATTACCTTAACACCTATTTACAGATTGTCAGCAGCAACCATGTTACTCTCTGAATGGAGATGCCATTGCTCACCCTGAGTCCTATCACAGGTCAGCTGTGCTTTCTCAGAGCTGCTTGTTATTAAACTTCATATGTGAAAAACAACTATGAAAATGGTAACTATTGTGAGTTTCTACTTTATAAATTAGCCACATAGCTGTTTGTCAATAAACACAAGGGCAGCTTGTGTCTGAATAAGAAGAGATATCAGCAAACACAGGAGATTCAAAATCTATAGGTACAAAATGAACATTGTTCCTATAAATGATCAGACTCTAATTTGTTTTTACTTTGGTTTCTATTCAAGCTATTGAAGACTAAACACACACACACACACACACACACACACACACAGACACCCCTCTTCTTTGTTGTCCTCATGACCGTATCAGAAACAACATAAATGGGAAAGAATAGAGTCATAGAGCAAAAACACAGATCCATTTAGTTCCAGTTCTGAGATGAACATGACTGCTTCCCTGGGCCTACCAGGTCATAAATATGAGCTGGCACAATGCCTGCTTATGCCATCTGCTGTTTCCAAGACTTCTGCCTCATCTATCACAAAGTATCCATAAGCAAATGAGGCTAAGCATTGTTTCCTCTGCATATAGAATACTTCTCAGCCTAGGAACAGGTCAAGGAGAGATCCACTAGCATTTAGTCAGAGGGTCATCTGCTATAGAGAGAAGCTAAACCCATGACTAAAACAAGAGAGGAAATAATAATTCTTATTTTAACATTATTAGGGGTTTTCAAGGTCTTTATGATCTCTGAGGGCACAATAGTCATTTTGTCTCTTTCGGTCTCCTTCTTTCTCTTTTTAAACAGAGCCATTAAGATTGGGAGCAGCAGTCATCCAGTAGCTTTCTGTCTTTCTTTCCTAAAAACAAATAAAAACTACACCTTTAATAAGATCTTATACTTTTCTTTAATAGTGCAACTAAACTATCATTTAAACAAGATTCCAAATAAAACCATGTTAGTATACTATAATGCTCTATGCTTTTTTGACACTCTTTTTATACTGTATTAGTAAATCTCTAAAATAGAAAGTTTACTTCATTTTAATATTTAATGTTCATGTATGTGTGTATGTGTTTTTAATTTTCCTTACTCGACAGGCATTTGGAAATAGGTCATCTGGTAAAAGGTTACAGTGAACAGGAAGTAGCCTCGTTAACTTGTGTATACCCTAACAGCTGCTCTTCCAATTTTTAAATATGCAGATGCAAAGTAAAGGAGTTAGAAGGTAATAAAACATCAACATATAAACTCAATTTTTTATCAGCGTTTACCTTTCCATGTTTTCAACTTTTGAATATTTTAGATCAGTAGTTCTCAAGTGTGAGCTAGTTAAAATGTCATGTACTATTTTAGCTGTGGGGATAGCAGTGAACAAGACAAAGTTATTGTCATCATGAAGGTTTATGCTAATAAGGACACAACCAGATTTTATAAATAAGTGGTTTGAGAAAGGCACTATGAGAAATTCACTGTATGTGCTATTTTTCTTTTATTAACTCTAAAGGAAATTATTTTATTATAGTTTCAGCTATGTGTTGTTACTCAGAAAAGAATGCTTAAAAGATATTTAATAATGGAAGATGCAAATAGAAAAATTAGCAAAACATTCTAATTTAAGGATGTATAACAGTGAAATAGTAATTATTTGGAGAGCAGAGTGCTCCAACTTCAAATGGGAAAAAAATGTACAATATATTACAGTGGTATCACCTCTTTGCCAGCAAGTATATGCTCGTGCCATCAATCTTTCTTTAGATAAAATTTTTTTATATTAATAAAGTGAAAATTCTCTCAATTCCATTGCATTCAGTATATATCTTTTACTTCTAATTCTATTTTCCAAAAAAAGACAAGATTTGATTGTAATCTCATATCATCCAGAGTTATGTCTTTGTATAACATGCTTGGAAATTAAAATTACATTTAATATAACAAAGAATAATGACAATTATCTTGTCGATTTTCTTTTTTAATCATTTTTATAGTCATTTGATTTTTTTAGAATAACACAATACTAAACTAACATTAACTAATACTAACTAATATCCAAATTAGTTAACTAACACTAAATTTAGTTACTAGGAATTTTGACTTCCTGAATAGAGTAGAAAACATATACTGCAAAGTGAAAATATATGCAAACCTGTGTCAGATGACTTATATACCCTAGAATTACTATCATTTTAAATTTGATTAGACTTGATTACACAAACCTATACCTAGAACTACTTATATGAGAAAATCTCCTATTAAAGTAATTAGCATATTAGAATGTTATATTTTAAGACATTGTTTATGTACAAAAGCTCATCTTTACCAGCATCAAGGGAAAATTTTTGTCTGAGCTAAGAGCAGAGAAGAGTATTACTTTTTTTAAATAAATGAGTTTGTCTTTGCACTCTGTGCATTAGGAATGCTTTTATTGGCCAGATATTTTCTTTTTAGTTTTACAAACTTGTTTTCAGTATTTCTTAATGTTAGGTGAGCACTCAACTTTGTCAAATTGAGAAGATAGATTTCAATAAAAATGTAAAATTCTAATTTTGGAGATGATTGTCAGAAAATATAGAGTCTAATTTCCATCACAAAGTAGCAATAATATATAGTTTTAATTTTTTAAAGAATATCTCTGGATTGATGTTATTCTGATATTTAATTTTTCTTTTTTTTCTTAATTTAAATTATCCATAGTATATGTCTATAAAGCATACATAATATATGTATACATGTATCTGTACAGTATATGTATACTTTACTATTATTTTAAACTCTTTTTAAAATTACTTAGCATGTTACTTAATTAAGATCAAATTGGCCAGGCACAGTAGCTCATGCCTGTAATCCCAGCACTTTGGGAGGCCGAGGCGGGCGGATCACAAGGTAAGGAGATCGAGACCATCCTGGCCAACATGGTGAAATCCCATCTCTACTAAAAATACAAAAATTAGCTGGGCGTGGTGGTGCGCGCCTGTAATCCCAGCTACTCAGGAGGCTGAGGCAAGAGAATTGCTTGAACCCAGGAGGCGGAGGTTGCAGTGAGCCGAGATTGTGCCACTGTACTCCAGTCTGGCGCCTGAAGACGGAGCGAGACTCTGTCTCAAAAAAAAAA
>PVKV010012534.1:0-65230 GCA_004027835.1 Alouatta palliata | reverse complement strand
TGCAGCCATCAAAAACGATGAGTTTGCATCCTTTGTAGGGACATGGATGAACCTGGAAGCCATCATTCTCAGCAAACTGACACAGGAACAGAAAACCAAACACCGCATATTCTCACTCATAGACGGGTGTTGAACAATGAGAACACATGGACACAGGGAGGGGAGCATCTCACACTGGGGTCTGTCGGGGGGGAAAAAGAGGAGGGACAGCAGGGGGTGGGCAGTTGGGGAGGGATAGCATGGGGAGAAATAACAGATACAGGTGATGGGGAGGAAGGCAGCAAATCACACTGCCATGTGTGTACCTATGTAACAATCTTGCATGTTCTTCACATGTACCCCCAAACCTAAAATGCAATAAAAATATTTAAAAAAAAGGGGGTTTTACTGCAAATAAAATTGTTGAAATGGAAGCATAAGACCATACATTTTGGAAAAAAAAAAAAAAAAAAAGAAAATCCCCCTGTTCCACCTATTGGCCTCTCCAGTCTTCTAATTTCCCTGATGTTTTGGCGAACCAGCCAGGAGCCAGGCAGTAGAGCATAGAGCAGCGTGGTAGGGATGTCGCTCGGACCTGCCCCAGCCCCCACCACCGTGGTGCAGCCCACTGGCCCTGTGGGGTGGGGTGGAGTGGGGGGCTAGCCATGCCCATGGCTCCATGTGGCAAGAGGGGCCAGGGCAGCCTGGTTGAGAAGCCCGCAGCTGCAGCAGGACTGGAACAGTCCAGGGCCATGCACTGGTAACCTCACACGGCAGTGGTGCGGCACCCCCTGCCTGGCCACCTGCACCCCAGGGAGGCCATCCACGGGCAGGGAGACCAGCAGCATGAGCAGCAGCTACAATGTCCCAGGGTGAGTCCTGCTCTGGCCAGCAAAATGTAAGAGAAAGAAAGAAAAGAGGCCGGGCTCCGTGGCTCATGCCTGTAATCCAAGCACTTTGGAGGCCAAGGTGGGCGGATCACCTGAGGTCGGGAGTTCAAGACCAGCCTGACCAACATGGTGAAACCCTGCCTTTAAAAAAAAAAAAAAGAAAGAAAGAAAGAAAAGGAAGAAAATAAGGGAAGGAGGGAAGAAGGAAGGAAGGATGGATGGACAGAAAGAAGGAAGGAAGAAACGAAAGAAGGAATCAGAGAGAGAGAAAAAGTTGAACGGCTAACCCTAAAGGCAAGGGAAAGCCGGCTGCACAGCTGTGTGTGGGGGCAGTGGCTGAAGCAGCTGAGCCAGGGCAAACAGTGTGAGAGTAAGCTGCTAAGAGTGTGATAACCTGTTCTTTGTTAGCTTAAACTGACTCCTTCTTAGCTGGGAGCTGTTCAGGCCTCATGTTAGCTTCTTGAGCCAGACAGACTCCATCTTAGCTTCTTCATTTTAGTTATTCCCCTCATTAAGTATGCAACTGTAGTATGTAGCTGGGGCAGGATAACACTGGGCGCATCCCGGAGTGCATTTGCTGATAAGAGGCTGAGCAAAGCGGCACCAGCAGAGCCTGGGAATGCAGGTGCTGTCGAGTACCCAGGGTCCTCATATCTATAAGTCGTATGTCTTTTTATGACAGCTCTAGCCTTTGCGCCTGGTACTGTTTTATTTCTCATGTACTAGTTGATCTTTCAACTTTTTGCTTACTCTGCTTCTGTGAAAAAATTGCTTCATTTAGGTTCTCCCCTTCCTTTTCAAACTAGGGTATAAAAAAACCCCTAACTCTTTCTTCGGGGCCGAGAGAATTTTGGGCGTTAGCCACCTCTCAGTTGCCGGCTAAAATAAAGGACTCATGATTCAATCTCAGAGTGTGGTGCATTCCCTAACTTGCTTGGGTGTAACAAGGGAGCTAGAGTTACAGCTAATAAAAGGGCAGAGGCAGGGAGAGAGAGTGCAAATAAAATAGAGACTTAAGCGAGAGACCCTGTAGGTCTGGCAATAAAAGATTTAAACAGAAATTACAAAAACAAAAAGGTTTTGCAGGCATGAATGTCACCCAGTTTTAGAAGTGGTCACCAAGATGTACATTGATTGTGACCAGAAGGCAAAAAGGGAAGCTGACCGGAGAATTAAAAGGAAAGCCGATCTACCAGCAGTAGCCCTCACAGAAAGTAGGGTGGATAGAATGAGAGGACACAAATGTAGGTGCGAATGAGGACGTGGAAGGGGCCAAGTGGGGCCAAGGTTCATATATCAGTCAAGACTAGAGAGGGGGCCAGGCGTGGTGGCTCACGTCTGTAGTCCCAGTTACATAAAAAAATAACTATAAGCCTAACAAACTCAGTACACCCCTCTAAACTGGGACTCCGTTTGGGTTAAAAAGTGGAATCCAACTATTCTAGAGCCCATATGGGATGGGCCCCATACTATAACCTTGTCCACTCCTACTGCTGTTAAAGTTGCAAAAATCACGCCTTGGATTCGACAGTCAGCTGAAACCAGCAGCCCAGGACAAGTGGACCTGCCAGCAGGACCCAGACCACCCGAGCCGGCTGATCTTGCGGCGAAGCCGAGCTACGGACAAGGACAACGACAGCCCTGCTCTGGTGACTCCGGAAGCTGACAGTCGACGCGTGGCTGAAGCTTGAGGAGGCAACGACAGCCCTGCTCTAGGCACTCAGGAAGCTGACTAGTCACGCACAGCCGAAGCTAACGTCGTCATCAAGAAACTAAATGTGGTTAAAAATCTCAGGTCTAGGGCTGGGCACGGTGGCTCACGCCCGTAATCCCAGCACTTTGGGAGGCCGAGGCGGGCGGATCACGAGGTCAAGAGATCGAGACCATGGTGAAACCCTGTCGCTACTAAAGAATACAAAAATTAGATGGGCGTGGTGGCGCACGCCTGTGGTCCCAGCTACTCAGGAGGCTAAGGCAGGACAATTGCTTGAACCTGGGAAGTTGGAGGTTGCAGTGAGCCGAGATTGCGCCACTGCACTCCAGCCTGGCGCCTGACAACAAAGCAAGACTCCGTCTCAAAAAAAAAAAAAATCTTAGTTCTAGTAGTTTTCCTCACAATATTAGTTATGACGCTGCTATTCTGTCTCTTTAGTCAATCTCCTCCTCCAGGGAAAGACCTCTTTTGCCCCTGCTGGATATAAGTATACTGTTCTTCATTTCTGCTCTTCTCATCTGTGTCAGGAGAAGGTCCTGTAGAAGAATGCTCCTACTGCGCTCACGTTACATAGTCAGAAGGCACTGAGGACTCGGAGGCACTGAGAACTCCCGTTATACCACACTTACTATGAGTGTTCAAAAACCCACTTAGGAACTTGCACCTTCACAACTTATTCAATTTGTAACCCAGGAAGTAGCCAGTCTTATGTATGTTATAGCCCTAAGCTTTTACCTTATAAAATTTGGTTTAAAATATGTATCAGGTCAGAGCAAGGAAAAGAAGGGAACCTTCTGACGCAAGCTAAGAAGGTCTCTTCCTCCTGCAAAGGGCCTATTTTGTTATATTTTAATACCTACCACACAGCGCGCCTTAATAGCCCAAGCAGACTAAAAGCCTCCTGTGGTGACTTAACACAGGAGAGACTCAGCAGTAACAGCCCCAGCGATCTAGTAGGGACTCCGCAGACTGGGTGGCCGGACTGTACTTCCTCCTGGTCTACCAGGTTTCAACTCCACTTTCCAGGAATGGCAGCCACGCTTACCAGCATGCCAACAAAAGCCAACTGTAAAACAAAAACATGTAGCCCCTTACATTTCACTGTCTGAAAGCCAAATCTACCCTTTTAGGCCACGGGGCTCCCTGTACTATTGCCCATCAACAGAACAGGGGCAGGCCCCGGAGTTCCACTGTCTGTTATCAAAAAGGCTCAAATCTGTCCGGCCTAGCAGTTTCGAGTTTTTTAGTCATTTCATAAGCATGTTAAAGAGGAGCTGCCTAAACTCTCGCGTGTGGCTAAAAACCTATTTGCTCAATAGGTTAAAAACATTGCCAGTAGCTTAGGTGTCTCCTCATGCTATGCTTGCCGAGGAACCACCATGGGAAAGCAGTGGTCCTGGGAAAAAAGGGAATTAGTGCCAGAAGATAACTTCACTTTAACTCTCTCATCCCCCGAACCTATGCTCACAAGTCCGAGCATCTGGCTCTTAAAAACCTCAGCAATCAGGAGGCACTGCTTTGCTCACTGGAAAAAAGCTTTCACAAACTCAGTCGGAGCATTAACTTGCCTGGGACAGCAATATTACAATAAGACGGTAGGGAAACCTCATGATGGGGTGGGAAAAACAATTCTGCATCACCCCACTTGAGTCCATTCTCTGGTTTCCCCTCTTTAAACAACTCTTGCCATCAACTCAAAGCGCCAAATATCTGGCAGGTACCCTCTGGCCTTCATTAAATCTGTGGACTATGGGCGTATCACCCACTGTTAGCCAAATAAACAGGGGCTTATGTACTAGGAACAATTAATCCTTCTTTCTTTCTAATTTCTCTAAGGCAAAAAAAGACCTTAGGGTACCCTGTCTATGATAAAACTAAAAGAAAAAGTGAAAGGGGTGTAACCGCAGGGGACTGGAAAGACAATGAATGGCCTCCCGAGAAAATAATTCAGTATTATGGCCCAGCCACTTGGACAAAAGATGGAATGTGGGGATACCGCACCCCTATTTATATGCTCAACTGTATCATAACGTTACAGGCAGTACTTAAAATCATTACTAATAACACAGCAAAAGCCTTAAATCTGTTTGCCTGGCAAGCCACAAAAATGAGAAATGCCATCTATCAAAATAAACTGGCCTTAAATTACGTCCTAGCTCAGGAAGCAGGCATATGTGGGAAATGCAACCTAACCAATTGCTGCCTAAAAATCAGTAACAATGGAAAGGTTGTCGACAATATAACTGCAAAAATCCAAAAACTAGCCCATGTCCCAGTCCAAACTTGGAAAGAATATGTCTCCAGACTCCCTTTGCGGGGGCGGGTTTTCATCCCTTAAAGGATTCAAAGCCTTAGTAGAAGTAGTTCTCGTCATACTAAGAGCTTAGCTTATACTCCCTTGTCTCCTACCTCTCCCTATTAAAAACATCCAATCAGCAATGGAAGCTCTTGTAGCCAAGCAAACTACTGCTCAGTTAATGGCTTTAACCAAATACCAACCCCTGCCAGGTAAGAAACCACTCCCCCATGAGGAGGTAAATCATAGTGATGCTGTCTATTAAACCTCACTTATAGACAGCATCAAAGGGGGGAAATGAAGCCGAAAATGAGAGCAAAAAAAAAAAATTTCCTCCTTTCCTATAGTGGAAGCAAAACTTCCCTGCATCCTCCCCCTCTCCAAGGGACTGCATACTGCTTTGCAACTTTTATGTTTATAGATTCATGTATTCTTGTTCTCTCTAGCTGATAACTGAAAGTTCCTGTTTTTCATCCGAGTAACACAGGTCACTGTGACATGTCTAAGCAGGCCTAGATTGCAGTCACCTAGACCCTATAGCGAAGTATGCAAAATAAGCTTTGCAAGACTAAGATAGTGGCTATCGGACCGCATAGCATAAGCCATATGTAAGCATATGTTATAAACCTGCCATTTTTGATAAACTGCCTTTGTTCTGCTCCTGCATTTCATGTATAAAAATCAAGCTTTGGACCAGGTGTGGTGGCTCACACCTGTAATCTCAACACTTTGGGAGCCGAGGTGGGCGGATCATGAGGTCAGGAGATCAAGACCATAGTGGCCAACATGGTGAAACCCCTTCTCTACTAAAAATACAAAAAAAATTTAGCTGGGTGTGGCAGCTCATGCCTATAGTCCCAAGCTACTCGGGAGGCTGAGGCAGGAGAACTGCTTGAACCCAGGAGGTGGAGATTGCAGTGAGCCGAGATCGCACCACTGTACTATAGCCTGGGCAACAGTTCGAGACTCCGTCTCAAAAAAAAAAAAAAAAAAAATCAAGCTTCATCCTTGTTCAGTGCTCAGTCCTTTGGTCGTAAATCCACTGGGCCAGTGTGCACCTTAATAAAATCCTCCTGTTCCACCTATTGGCCTCTCCAGTCTCCTAATTACCCCAACACCACCTCAGTCTCCTGAGTAGCTAGGATTGCAGGTGCGTACCACCACACCCAGCTAGTTTTTAAACTTTTTATAGAGATAGGTCTTCCTATATTGCCAGGGTTGGTCTCAAACTCCTGGGCTCAAGCAATCCTCCCACTTAGCCTTCTCAAAAAGCACTGGGATTACAGGCCTAGCCTGTATGGACCCCTTCTAAGACCCTGGGAAATGTCTTTGCAATGTGCTCCTGTGCTTGTCTTTTGTAAAACTGGCAAAAGGGAAATGCTTTCCTGTCATTTATCCAGAAGAGAGGCACAGCAGAAATACTAGGTGTTCAGCACCACAGTCCAGCAGCCACAATCTTAAATAACTTAAAGGTCCTTACAAGAGCTGTGCTTCAGAACTTCAGCCTGCCACCCATGTGCGTCTGAGCAAGCCCTTTATTCTCTGGAGGATTCACTATGTTCATTTATGAAACAGGTTACTAACGCTAATATTGATTGAGAACACTTTGCTTGATATGCTCTGTTCTTCCTCTTGATTCACCAACCATGCTATAAGGTAGGAGCTTTTATGATCTCCAATATACACAGGGAAACAAGCTAGAGAGTTGCAGTAATTTTGCCTAAAGCTGAAAGCAACCCAGTAGTCCCATAGATAGTTTTTTGGATAAACACAGAAATGGACCCTCTGGTGTTAAAGCTTGAACTGCGTATTTGTTGTATCTGAGTTCCTTCCTCAGAGACCTCTGAGCCTCTCAAAACAAGTATCAAAGAACTGGAACTCACCAGATCACTATATCCAGACAATGAGACACCAGACCCCTCATTCATCACAATTGTTTCCGTGCCCCTTCCTAGTTCCTACTTTCTTACACGTGCTTACATTTCTTCCCTGCTATAGGACTCCCTAGTTTTAGTCCCTCAGGGAGATGGATTTGAGACTAAGCTCCCGTTTCCTCTGCTGCAGCACCTGATTAAAGTTCCTTCCTCGGCAATACTTGTCATCTCAGTCATCGGGTTTCTGTGAGCTGAGCAGCAGGACCTAGACAGACTGAACCCCTGGCATTTCCGTAACTAAGCCACACAATTAGTAAGTGGCAGAGCAGGCAATCAAATCTAGATAGAGGAGTCTGGATCCAGGGCCCAAACTACAGCTGCTGGCAGCACTGGTAGTTGCCAGGTTTTTCGTTTGTTTATTTTGAGACTGAGACTTGCTCTGTCACCCAGGCTGGAGTACAAGGGCGCAGTCTCAGCTCACCGCAACCTCCGCCTCCTCAGTTCGAGAGCTTCTCCTGCCTCAGCCTCCTGAGTAGCTGGGATTACAGGTGCCCACCACCACATCCGGCTAATTTTTGTATTTTTAGTGGAGATGGAGTTTCACCGTGTTGGCCAGGCTGGTCTCAAATTCCTGACCTCGTGATCCACCCACCTCTGCCTCCCAAAGTGCTGGGATTACAGGTGTGAGCCACCGCGCCCAGCGGTAGTTGCAGTTTTACTCAAGTCAGTTTCACACTAGTATCGCTTGAATGCCTCCTCTGTGCAAGAACCCCCTCATAAAAACCGAGCGATAGATACATGGAAAGTGCTTTGGAGGAATCTTAATGGTTTTTTTTTTTTTTTTTTTTTGTGACAGAGTCTTGTGCTGTCGCCAGGTGCCAGGCTGGAGTACGGTGGCACGATCTTGGCTCACTGCAAACTCCACCTCCCGGGTTCAAGCAATTCTCCTGCCTCAGCCTCCCGGGTAGCTGGGATTACAGGCGTGTGCCACCACACCCAACTAATTTTTTGTATTTTTAGTAGAGATGGGGTTTCACCATGCTGGCCAGGATGGTCTCGATCTCTTGACCCTCATGATCAAGCCCACTTCGGCCTCCCAAAGGGCTGGGATTACCAGCGTGAGCCACTGCGCCTGGCTGGAATCTTAGTGTTTTAAAAGTAAAAGTATCACCGGATCAGCACTAAAATAAAAAAGGCATTTCTAATTTATCAAATCTATAAAGGATGAAAAGAAAATTTTAAGATTGCTTAAACATTCTTTATATATGTGTGTGTGTGTGATGCAATTAGATTTTCCTCACAACTGTAATAATTGGAGGCAGTTTGAAGAATTATTAGGGATGAAGACAATGTGGAAATCTAGTTCTGACCTAAGTCACTGTTTTATGACCGCAAGGCTTCTTGTGCCTAAGAGCACAGTGTGTATGCCTTTGTTCTTGTCACTTTCTATTGAAATTGTCTCCTGTTTCCCAGCTCCCAGTCCATCAGGTCTGTCCAGTGAAGTTGTATCTGGTTACCTATATGTGTTCTGTACCTATATGGCCCCTGACTTTCCTTAATATGTTTGTTGCTCTGCTTTGCTGGCTTTTCCTTATAAAATAGACAAAGGAACAATGATATAAACTAGCTCAAAGTTCACGACGTTCTTGCTACGTTCGTCATATCCCTTCCCAGGGTATTGGGAAACTGAAATTTCTGAATAACTGAGGGTGATAGTGAGAAATGCACTTTTTGTTTTTTGAGACAGAGTCTTGCTCTGTCGCCAGGTGCCAGGCTGGAGTGCAGTGGCGCGATCTTGGCTGACTGCAACCTCCGCCTCCCGGGTTCAAACAATTCTCCTGCCTCAGCCTCCCGAGTAGCTGGGACTACAGGCGCGCGCCACCATGCCCAGCTAATTTTTGTATTTTTAGTAGAGACGGGGTTTCACCATGTTGGCCAGGATGGTCTGGATCTCCTGACCTCGTGATCCACCTGCCTCGGCCTCCCAAAGTGATGGGATTACAGGCGTGAGAGAAATGCACTTTTAATAACTATCATTTCATTAAAATCTTATGAAGGGAACAACATAGGAAGACATTAACATTGTGTTTGTTTTTGCTTTGAGTCGAAATAGAAGCCTTTCAGGACTGGAACACCAGGAAGCAGCTTGACTACTGGGGAGGTTTTCAAGTTCCACAGCAGACAGGTCTGCATTTGCTCACATTGGTCTTTCCTTTCACTTTCCATGTTCAGGGTGAGTTGCCCCATTCCTTGACTTTTTTCAAGAACCCATCAACCAGTATCTTATCTTCTGTCTTGCCTCACTCATATTCATTCCACATATGCTTTCCAAAATGCTCTTATGAATGAGTCAATCTCATATCTCCCTCATTGAAAACCTTCCATGGCTCTCCACTGCTTACCAAATAAATCTCCACCCTTGGCTTTCATAACTCTCCATCCAGATTCAACTTCTATTTTCCTTCTGTCTCATGCCAACCCCAAACCACAATTAAACAAAAGTGTAAGCAGCTTTTACATAAATAAATCCTGTACTTTTCCTGCTCCTGGTTCCTTCCTGTCTGAAATTGACTTTCCTGATTCTCTTTAAATATTATATATTTTCATAAAATCTTTTTTTAGGGACAAAGGTCTCACTCTGTCACCCTGGCTGGAGTGCAGTGGCATGATCGTAGCTCACTGCAGCCTCAAATTCCCAGGCTCATGCAATCCTCCCACCTTAGCCTCCCAAGTAGTTAGGATTTCAGATGCGACCCACCATGCCTGACCACATTCTCATAAAAGCTTAATTTGAATCCCTACCCTCTCTCTGAATCCCTTCCTCCCTCGTCACTTTTATAGGTTGCTTTCTCAGCTTTATACAGATATACCATTACCTTGCAATACAGCTGTCTTAGCTCCTCTCTTAAATAAGGCCTTGGATGGCAGAAATACATTTTAAACTGTAGTGTATCCACAGCTTGTTCTCCTGTAGTATCCAAAAGTTCCTTACATAGAGTGTGTGCATTCAAAAAAAGATAGTATTTGTTGCTAGACACACATTTTGTTCTCTCTAAACACTGGCTGTAGTTAATGTTTTGCACATTTTTTTCTATAGGGATGAGGGGATGGAGTTATATAATGGTAAATTATAACAGGGTCCCCCAGGCTGGGCACAGTGGCTCATGCTTGTAACCCCAGCACTTTGGGAGGCTGAGATGGGCAGATCACGTGAGGCTAGGAGTTTGAGACCAGCTTGGCTAACATGGCGAAAACCTGTCTCTACTAAAAAAAACAAAACTTAGCAGGCCATGGTGGCTTACACCTATAGTCCCAGCTACTTGGGAGGCTGAGGCATCAATTATTTGAACCCAAGAGGCAGAAGTTGCCGTGAACTGAGATCATGCCACTGCACTCCAGGCTGGGCAGCAGAGTGAGACTGTCTCAAAAATAAGAAAAATAAAAAGCAAACAAACAAAACCAAGGTCTCCTAAAGTCCCCATCTTTGAATCTTACTTTAATTCCTCTTTCATACATCATAAACAATGCTTAATTTGCAAAGTTATTAATAATTTAAGAAGCCTACTTCTTAAAAGCCAGATTGGACAAGGAGAGATTTTTGATTATTTCAAAATCCAGTTAAGTGTCTAATCAAACATAATTCAACATTTTAAAATAGTTGTAAAGGATTAGCTAAAAAGATAAAATAAAAATCAACTTTATAGAGCCAGATGTGGTGAAGGGAAGATTTTATTTATCAATGTGGTGATTAAAAATATTTAAAAAGAGGAATAGCTTCAGAAAAGGAAACAAAAACTCAGAAAAAAAATATACTGAAAGCATTTATCAGGAAGAGAAACACAGTACCATTCCTAGACCACAGCCTTCTTAATATGAAACCCAACCAATACTCAAAACTGTAAATTCCCAGCCCTTGATATTCAGGCAGTCCAGAAGTAGAAATATATCCTAAATCACAGCTTAGGAGTAAGTTTCCTAAATATCCATTTTATCATGATTTAATTCAGAGGAGTGCTATCCAGAGAAACCTTCTGCATCTGTAGCTATGGCACAGAGAATGACACAGACAGGAGGGCATTCTCCCATTTCCCCTTCCTACACCTTTGCTCTAGAATCATGAAGAGCCTCAATAAAAGTCCCCAGGCCCCTATAGGAGGGATCTAGTGAACCAGCAAAATGCAGACTAATCAAGATAAAGTGGATCCAAGAAAGGACTTTGGCTTGACAGTGAATCTTCACTTTCTGGCAGTAGGAAAACAAGGTAGTATGTGTTCTTCTGACATTTCTCATCAAGCCAGCTCTTCTTGGTTCTACTGGGAATTCTGCTCCAGTCTGGGAGACGCTGCTGCTACCAACACACAGCTCCTGCCCTGGAGGAGCTCAGCCCTTGGGTCTAATCCACGATTCCTTTGGAACACAGCAGGCCACATGGCACCACTCAACACTGACAGCAGTCACACTGAACACCAGGCCAGAACAGCAAGTATGGGTTCTACTCCTGAAGCAGGCTTCTAGAGATCAGCATCCTCATCACTTCATTACTACCTGTAAGAGGGAGGAAGAAGAAGAATTTCATAGCAGTGAAGTCTGAGAGTTCGGTAAAGCTCTGATTAGGCTGCTCCAGGTCTAGTTCAGGGTAGTTGCAGATTTAAACTAGAATCATTGCTTTTATCCTGGGGGAGATGAGATTATCAGAGACTTCTCTACAAAGTATCAAAAAATGTCAAGAAATAGTATTTACTTTTTAAAAAACTTCTGATGGTAAAAATGCTTATATGAAGTTTAAAAAGGCAGAATAACAACAGTACATACAGTATAATTCTAATTAAAATTAAAAATGTACCAGCAAAGGCATAGCAAAATGCCTAAAAGGGATACACCAAAATAACATTCTGGATGTGGAAACACAGTGATTTTTTTTTTTTTTTACTTTTTTCTTTTTTTTGAGATGGACTTGCTCTGTCACCCAGGCTGGAGTGCAGTGGCTTGATCTTGGCTCACTGCAACCTCTGCCTCCCAGGTTCAAGCACTTCTCTTGCCTCAGCCTCCTGAATAGCCAGGACCACAAGCATGAACCACCATGCCCAACTAAATTTTTTTTTTTTTTTTTTTTTTTAGATGGAGTCTCGCTGTTGCCCAGGCTGGAGTGCAATGGTGCAATCTCAGCTCACGGCAACCTCTGCCTCCCGGGTTCAAGCAATCCTATTGCCTCAGCCTCCTGAGTAGCTGGGATTACAGGCGTGCACCACCATGCCCAGTCAATTTTTTGTATTTTTAGTAGAGTTGGGGGCTTCACCATGTTGGCCAGGCTGGTCTTGAATTCCTGATCTCATATGATCCACCTGCCTTGGCCTTCCAAAGTGCTGGGATGACAGGCATGAGCCACCGTGCCCAGCCAACTTTTTGCATTCTTAGTAGAAATGGGGTTTCGCCATGTTGGCCAGGCTGGTCTCAAACTCCTGGCCTCAAGTGATCCACCCACGTCGGCCTCCCAAAGTGCTGGGATTACAGGTGTGAGCCACTGTACCCAGCCTACATTTCCTAATTTTATAAGGTTTCAACAATAAATACACATTTCTTTGGTAATCAGAAAACTGACATAAAAGAATGAAAACATTTTCCCTGAAAGGAGAGTATCAATTATTTGCTTCATTTTTAGTGGTGGCCTTTAATGCAAAAAGAAATATAAACTCCCTTGAGGAATCAGTAGTCCCATCATTTCAAATAAAGTATACACTGTAGATTTATCCAACAGTAAAGTCCATGATGAAACAAAGTGATAAAGTGATGAGTGCCCCAATTCTTCTACAAGTGGATGATGGTGTGGCCTAAAATAAATGTTTCCTGCTTATTACTGCAGGGTTGAAAGAGAGCTGGAATGAAGGCGAAGTTTCCCACGTACATAAAGCTGAGTGAGAAAGCGATTGCAAGAGTAATGAAAGGAAAAAGACTCTGGGAAATTCAGTGTAAACACTAGCGACTGAGCTCAGAACATCTTTCTGGAAAGAGGTTTACGGAAGAAAGCAGCAGTCTAACCTTTGGTAGCTTGTGACTCAGACATAACACCAGAGTGGTGGGTCTCAAAGTATGGTTCTCAGACAAGCTGCAGCAGCCTCACCTGAAGACTTATTAGAGATACAAATTCCCGGCCCTACATTAGACCTACTGGAGCAGATGCTCTGGGGCTGAGGCCCGAAAGCTGCACCCCCATTCCCTCCAGGCGATTCCAGCGCAGGCTGAGGTTTGAGAAGACTGCTGTGAAATGGGGTGGGAGGCCCCATTATATAATGTTTCCAGCAAGGCAGCCTCATGTGGCTTCACTGAAGTCACTCAGAGAAGCCTCTGCCTCTCCTGCTTTTCCAAGAGTTGTGTCATTTCAAGACTTCTGCACTGGCTGTAGAGAGTAGAGACAGCGAGGCTCTGAGCCTGACCCCAACGGCTTACATGTTTCCTAGACAGAATGTCTGTGACTACCAAGAAGATACCCATACACCGATGGTTTATTTTATTGAAAAATACACTAGTAATATAGAGACAGATATCTTTTAGGCCATCTGGCTGATAATCAATTTAGAGCTACAGATGACCATACTGGCTCACATTTGCCCTGTAAATCACTGTTCTTGGATTCCTGAGAACCACACACTTTATAACCTTAGAGAAAAGCCACAGCTGTAGTTTTCAACATGTTTTCTCATCCATTATCTCAGTTTACCCTTCTTGCAAATACAGAGGAAAAGAGCAGAAGCAGAGCGATCTGATGCCCACCCACTGTGATGAAGCTGAGTCTCTGGACTCTAGGCTACAGCTGTGTTTGTCCACCAAGCCCCTGCCAGAGCAGCTCTGTGGAAAGGGAGGAAGGAGAAAGCCTTGAGACAGACAGGGCTTGACGGGACCCTGAGGCCCTGGTAGCATGGGGACAGACACACTGGGGAAAGCAGTGATCCTGCTGCTGGTTCCAAAAGGAAGAGAATAACCTCTGGCAATTTTTACCTTCTAGAATCTGGTGGACCCTGGAGTCCCGCACGTACTGCTGAACAGCATAATCCTTCAGGTAGCCATAGCCCCCGTGCATCTGTAAGGCCTGGTTGCAGATCTGCAGGGAGACAGGGACTAGACGTCTTGGACTCTGGGAAGACTGTAAAGAAAGCAGCTTCCCTTTCTACCCCAGCCCACGATCTGGCAGCCTGTGGTAAACTAATGTGAGAAAGAACCACAAGCAGCCAAGCTCAAAGAGGGCCTCAACATTCTGTATGGTCAGAGACATGGGAAGTTCACCTACTAAACTTGTCAGTTCCCACCAGAAGGGTGACTCAAAGCCCTCAACCTGTGTTGCTTATTACCTGCCAGGCAGAAGCTGCCCACAGCCACCCTGTGGAATAAGAAGCTACGGTTTCCCCTAGTGGCAATGCAGCCTCAGTGACAACGTAAACTGACAATGTAAACGTGGCAGAGCACTAAATGTGGGCTGCTGTGAACCTTCCAAAGGTGGTTTTTCATCGCGAACATCAGCAAACAACAGTGACATAATAAAGTATGTAACGGTATGCAGCAGACCTAAAAGTCAGCTATGAGCTTCCACGCAGGCCACTCCTGAGTTAATTTATCACCTTCAGCTTAAGGTGATCCTTGTGGCATTCCAGGAAGGCTGGGTTCCAAAGCTGACTCATGTCTCTCAAGACCTCTGAGCCTAGCAGCTGTTCCCTGTCCATCCCAGGAGAGCCAAAGGGATCACTTACAGCAAAGCATTCATCTGTAGCAAAGAGCTTGGCCATGGAGCACAAGGCCACTGCATCTCTCCTCTCGTCCTGCAGAGCCACTGCTGCATTGCGGATCATCAGCCGCGAGGCCACCAGCCTTGTTGCCATATCCGCCAGTTTGAATTGCAAGTACTGCAGCACAGGGAGAAGAGAACCAGACAAGACTGAGGGGCTCAGACCACCACCTGGTCCAGAAGCCTTGGTAAGACATCTCTGAGGCGCCTTTTCTAACTGATCCAAAGCTTCAGAGTCTCTTGCTTCTTCTACAGAGGAAATGTATTCCTGTATAAACGCTAAGTCCACTTCACTCACCCAACGCTTTTGTATTGTTAAAGATATCCTCAAAAAAGATGGACAGAAATAAAGCACAAGCTCTAAGACAGTGGTGGGACTTATGGAGGGATTTCCTGGCTTCTCTCCTAGAAAATGTGGGCTGCAAATAGTGGAAAGCCATGTGAAGGCAAGGAAGAGGTTACCTGGCTATTCGCCAGAGGCTCTCCAAACTGCTTCCTGACGTTGAGATGGTCTCGGGTGAGGATGACAGAGGCGTGGGCAGCCCCCAGAGAGCAGGAAGCTATCAGGGAAGGGCACTGACATTCCAACTGAGCTGGAAAACAGCACTGTGAGTCCCGGCCCGCTACCTCCCTGCCCCACCCCTTCATGTCTCACCAATGTTGATCCTCCCTCCGTTCAGTCCTTTCATGGCAATGAGGAAGCCCTGCCCCTCACTCCCGATTCTGTTGGCCACGGGGACAGCACAGTCTTCGAAGATCACTGCTCGTGTTGGCTGAGAGTTCCACCCCACCTGGCAAAAATCAGGGATTGTGTGGCTGCCTAACAGTCCATCAGGTAGGGCGGCCTTCCCTGGGGACAGAAGCCTGTGAGGTATGGGTTTCAGCACCCAAGAATTAGACCCACAAGAACTTAAAATGAGGAAAAAGAAAAAGTTCAGATTTAAAGGCCTGTCAACACTCACAAAGATACGTTACAGCTAAACATTTTCTAACTTACCAAGAGAATCTACTTTATAATGTCTACCCTACCTAACTAACCTACAAACACTTCTCATGACTTCTTTTAGGATTGTGGCACAAACTGCCCTCATTTTCAGTGCCTCTAATTAAGAACACTGTTTTTACAAGAACAGAGACAATATAAGGACAATCTGTAGATGCGTTATTTACCTCTGAGAGCCTTAGCAATAGCCACACTTGTCTTTTGATACGCTCAGTGTTCCTAAAAGATTAACAACATTACACATTAGAAATAACATGCACTGCCAGCAACACCTGGTCTAGCATTTAGCGCAGGGACATAGTCATGTGCTGGCACTTGCTTGTGGGAGCTAACCGTGTACTTTTTTTTGCCTAACTCAGCATTCCACGATATCACAGTGGTGGCTTGAAATCAGCCATGGTGAGAGAATTTATACCATAGAAATTGGCAAACATTCCAAATGTATATGTGTGTGTGTGTGTGTGTGTGTGTGTGTGTGTTTCCCTACCCCCCAAAAGAGCTGCTGTAGCAGGACATCTGGCTGCTAGTCATAAGCTCAGAGAAAAGTTTGAATTCTTGAGATATAGTCCATGTCATGCAATTAACTAGCTGTATTTTTCACCTATAGACAAATCACTTGATTTCTCTGTGGGCTTTGTTTCCCTGATGATAAAACAAGGAAGTAGGACAGAAAGCCAGTGGAGCCTCTGTCTTTGAACAAAATCTTGCATATAAACAGATGAGGCCCCACTCCAAGATCCCCTTCATCTCCTCTCCCAGGTACTCCAAGGCTTCAAGTAACTTTAAGGCTTAGGGATCCATTTTGAAACACACAAACTATCTAAAATCTCCCAGTCCCTTTCTGGCTCTGAAAATATTACTGCCTTTACATCATTTCCTTGTTCTCTTTTGTTGACAGGATAAACTCCATTTCTAAGCCTTGTACTGAAGGTCTTTCTGCCCAGGAGTTAGCACAGGCTTTGTACACAGTAGAAACCTAGGACATGGCTGCTGTGTTGCTAAAGAGAAGGGGGTGTTAAATGCATAATGCCTTGGCAGTTACAGAGGATCAGGAAGGATCCTGCAGGAAAACATGGAAACCCGAGGAGCTGTGAGAAAGAGGTACACTTGGGGGTCATTTCATTACTTGCCTTCTCTCACAAAGTCCTCCCTTTAATAGGACAAACTAGAGAAAGATGACTGCTTTGAGCATCTGGTCTAAAAAATCAGAATGGGTCTTGAACCCTTACTACCAATTACAGTTACACAATCACAGATCTGTTCATGGCCTGGCCATGGCGTTTCTTGATCCTGGAAGTGTCTTAGTTTTCAAAGCACCTATAGTACCTAAGTGTCCTTAGGTTGCTGAAATACCCACAATCATCTCCAGTGAGTTTTACTTTATTTTTAATCAAAGAAGAAGAAGGGACCATCTGCCTTCCATTACTGAGACTTGTGGTCAACCCCAGGTCTTCTCTAAGTGTCTCTTCCTGAGTAACAAAGTCCACTAACATAAGAAGCTGGATAAGAAACACAGGCCAAAAGTGGAGGCAGGAGAGGTGAGAACACTAAGTAACAGGTGGCTTGTGGAACTTACTGGCAAACTTTGTCACTTTCCCCGGAGGCCTAGTGTCTAACAACGCCCTAGTGGATTTTATATGCTCCTGTTAAAAATCCTGATAGAAGCAATTGCTTCAAAGGTAGGATAACAAGTATGCAAACCTGTTTTCTGAAACAGAGCAGCAGTTAGGCTGGCATGTGGCAGAATCTCATAACTTGTTTCCTGCCCAACAGCCACTCACTTTTTTCTCCTTCTTGCCAAAGCTGAGGCCAGGGGTCCCCTTCTCAACAACGATGCATGAAATGCCCTTGGGGCCTGGTCCTCCCGTTCGGCACATGACCACATAGATGTCTGACTCGCCAGCACCACTGATGAAGGCCTGTGGGGGTAAAACGGGTGCACAAGGACCAGGGAATGCGTGAGTTCTCGTAGCATCTGGGAACACCACTGGGGTCCTCCTAACAATAAGGTCTAATGACACAGAGATTGAGGAGGGGTAAAGGTAGCTGCAGTGACTGCAGAATCAGAGACTTAGTTCATGAGAGTATTAAAAGGATAGACAAAAGTCAGTGAAATGATCTGGGATAGATCAGGAGAGATAGAAACAATGAGAATAAAGAAAGAGAAATGAGTCAGAGGTTCTCTTCCCAGCACATAAAAATCCTATGGGAGTATTAACCCGTAGATGTGAAGGAACCAGACGATGTCAGGAGGAAGCTGGGAACGATCTCCAAGGTGCTCTGGGAGAACACATGCTAGTACCTTGGAGCCACTGAGGATGTAATGATCTCCCTGTCTTTTAGCAGAGGTCAGAAGAGAGGCAGCATCACTCCCGCTTCCTGAGGAGAGATCAAAAGGCAGCAAAGAGAGGTTGAGAAAGTCAGTGAGGTCAAGGGAGCCCAGCACAATTCAATCTCCTAGGAAATCTTCCCTGGACAGACACTGCTCAGATGGTGCCACTGCAAAATCCAGGTGGGGCCTCATCTGTTTATATGCAAGATTATGTTCAAAGACAGAGGCTCCACTGGCTTTCTGTCCTACTCCCTTGGTGGAAACTGCTCACACCAGTCAGGCCACTATCTATCTCCCAACCCACCAGATAGGCCTCCTGGTTCTTGTGACATCAGGTCATAGGACTCTATTACTTCTCGGCCAAACATACTGGTAAACAGTGGCTCAACGTGTCAACAGGCTGGAAGGAGTGATGGGTGATGCCATCTGAGGCGTGCCTCTCTCTCTGCTGTATCTCAGTGCAGTGTGGCAAACCCACCTGGTTCAGTGAGGCAGTAGGAAGCAAACTTCTCCATGGTACAGAGTGGTGGGCAAAATCTGTGCCTCTGTTCCTCATTTCCAAAGCTATCAATCATCCAGGCACACATGCTAATAGGTACACCAAGAAGAAAAGACGTTGACAGAAATAACGATGGAAAAGAAAAAAAAACTGGGGGAGAAGGGGAAAGCGAATAAAGGCAGGGCAGTAAAGCAGAAGACTGGGAAGGGGAAAGTCACAACTGGGAAGATATTTTAAAGGAAAGGGCTGGATTGAAACATATTCCTGGAATATGGACCACCCAGAGATAACCAGGCCCATGTACTTCTCACCAGGACATTTGTACTACTTCTAGTCAGGTTACACAAGCCTCTAAAAATCAAAGCGTTATATGCACTTTCTATTAGTACTTTCTATGACTTCCTCAAATCACGGGCAGTTCCATCTTTGGATTGAAACCGGTGAGAGGACCCTGTCCATTCTATTGGAGAAGTCTCCTGGTACCAGCTCAATCTTTTTTGTTTGTTTGTTTGTTTTATTTAAAAAAAAATTTTTTTTTTTCCAGCTCAATCTTAAGATTTCTGAGAAGGCTGGCTGACCTGATTCTCTAAGCAATACAAAGGACAACAGAATCACGTCCAACAGGCAGCAGCAAACCTAGCGTGTTCCTTGAGGACACTCAGCCTCACAAGATGAATCTTCTTCCTATGACTCTGAACTCTCAGTCACCCCATGTGAGCACTTCACTGTGCTTTCCAAGCTTGGGCACTCACTTGTGGATGCTTATATAGGCTGTGGTGCTGGTGCAGCCTGTAGCCAAGGCTTCAAAAATGACCGAGGTATCAAGCCGTGACAGTCCAGACCCACCCACATCTGTTCGTACATAGACCCCTCCGAAGCCTAGCTGGGCTGCCTTCCGCATCACATCCACTGGGAACAGCTCCTATATACAAAAGAGAGCAAGGTGGTCAGCAACTGATTCAGACATGGCTTTCCTTTTAGAGGGTACAATGAGGAGATTAGGATGCTTACACGTAAGTGAGCATATAGATTCTCTTCATATGTCTGTCATCTTACAGTGGCTATCAGTTAACATGGGTCCTGTAAGAACTGTTTTTCTGGCATTATGAAGTTTATTTTTATTATCTATAGAAATGCCTGAGTTTTATGTCCAAATCTTTGTTCAACTAACAAAAAAAAGTTATGTACAAGATGATCAGGATGCCTTTCTAGGAAAGGAATCATCCACTACCGGGATTCTCACTTGTGGCAAGAGTTGGGAGGTGGAGGAGACATTGAACAATTAGATTATCAGGAGACAAAGATAAAGGTCTACCTGAGACATCTGTTAGAACATCTAAGCACAAGAAAAACTCCTACCTTCTGGTCCCACTCTGCCATATTTGGAGCCATCTCCTGGGCAGCAAAGTCAAAGGCAACTTTCTGAAATTCTTTCTGCTCTTCATTAAGTCCCACGGAAGCTGTGGGCAGGATTGCATATACTGAGTTCTAGGACAGGGTCAGGGAAGTGTGGCCAGCAAGAAGCACCACGAAGCTGTGAAAGTGGATCTACTGTAGTATTTCGTATTCACAGTACAGCTTTAACAGCTAGAGAATGGCATCTTCTATCATCATTCCACTTGTCATATGGAGAAAGGACAGTTCTAACACACATCCAGATCAACCTAGAACAGGATGGAGGACTTCCAGACATCTCTTATCCTAGCCACTTAGTAAAATGCAGTTGTAGACCTAGAGGTTGAGGTCACAGTGCTAAAACTTTGATCATCATAAGTGCCACTAAGGAGCACTATGGGAAGACTATGGACACACTTGACAATAATTTACTTCAGTGCCTAGGAGCGATCCAGTCCTTACAAAAGAACACAAGTGCAGGTGCCAGAGGCTGTTCCTTGGGGCAAATGTGGGCATCAGTAATGGCTGGCTATGTGAGCCTGGAGAGAACACTTCTGTCTGTTATCAGTACTCTCATTAAAATGGGAAAGTCAGAAATGAATAGTTTTGAGGATTAAAGATTAGACTGCCTTGAAAAGCTCAGAGCAGAAATCTATGATAGGTATTAGGAACAGCGTTAGGGATAAACAATTCATGGTTCTCTGACTGGGGTCAGGCCATTTCTTCACCCAGTTTTGTACAAGGGTTGCTGTAGACCATGGCTCAAAGATCAGTCCCTAAAGAATGTGTCTTGGGTGTTTACTACGTTGCAGGGCTGGGGTTACACAAATAAATATGGTCCGGCTGCACTGTGGCTCATGCCTGTAATATCAGCCCTTGGGGAGGCCAAGGCGGACAGATCACTTGAGGTCAGGAGTTTGAGACCAGCTTGGCCAACATGGTGAAACTCCATCTCTACTAAAAATACAAAAATTAGCCAGGCATGGTGGCACACGCTTGTAACACCAGCTACTCGGGAGGCAAAGGCAAAGAATTGCTTGAACCTGGGAGGCAGAGGTTGCATTGAGTCGAGATCGCAGCACTGCACTCTAGCATGGGTTACCGAGCCAGACTCCATATCAAAATAAATAAATAAACAAACAAATAAATAAATAAAATCCGTTCATACAAGATGACATAAATGGTAATAATGCAAACATTTGATTTCAATCCTAGCAAGAACTCATTAAATGTTAACAATTCTTCTTTTGTAAATGGCTACTTCCTAAAACAAGTAGTTCAAGGAATCACAGGCTTAAGAAATAAATCCTGAGTTGTATTCTAATAGCAGAAAATGGTTTAATGCAAATCATATGCATAAGTAAACACCACCTAATTACCTAAGTTCCCAGAAGGAAATACACTACAAAAAACAAAACAAACACCACCACTCATGAACTTTGCTAGTTACTGGCAGAGTTCGAGATGCCAATACGTACACCCTACAAAGATGAAGCTAAATAGAAAAACAGCCCAAATAAAATGGGAAAAGCCTTTTACTGCAGAGCAACTCAAGTAAAGCAAACAACAACAAAACCCACCTCTAAATAATTCTTTGCCTGCTTTGGTATCAACCAGAGTGATCTAGGTTATCAAATTCTATGTGTTAGGACAGGGCAGCACCTCTTGAAGGAGTTTTAGGACATTGAGAAGAAAACAGTATTCTATGCCTCACTGTACTTTATAGATCTGATGTCTAAGGGATGTATTCCGTTGTAAAGAAAACTGTCATTTATTTAAAATAAATTTTAAAATGTTTCAGAAGAAAAAAGTGTTTATAAAGGTGCTTGGCAGAGAAGTTACAAACTGGCTGGGTTCCTTCAGTTCCCCACTGGGTCCCCACCACTCCTTGTTACATTCAAATTATTTATTGTTTAGAGCCTACAGACACTCAGGTTTGTCGGCTCCGGTAGAGAGTTTTCCACTTGCAATAATAATTATTTTTCCTGTATGAGTTTTCCACTTGCAATAATAATTATTTTTCCTGTATTAGTTTCAACAGTAAATGTGTCTTCTAGCCGGAAGCGTTATGATACCAAATCTTTCTGTGTGAGCAAATCTCGTATGACCTGCCACCATCAGCACTCAGTCAGCTTCTTACATTCTCACTCCTTTTATGACCCACCGTTAGGATTTTAAAAACCAACCAACCCAGCAACAACAAAGTCCCATGTTTCTTCACTTCTCTAAGCATCCGAGGGTGAAAGGCCGGAGGTGGACCCGGGCCAGAGGTGATGGGCCGGAGGGAGACCAAGGCAGGGATCACGGGCCGCAGAAGGACCAGAGCTTGGGTGACGAGTCGGAGAAGGACCCGGGAGGTGGCGACCGGCCGGAGGGGAACCCAGGCGGGGGGTGACAGGCCGGAGGAGGACCTGGATGGTGGTGACTGGCCGGAACGGGGAGCCGGGCCGGGGTTGACCGGCCGGTAGGGGGAGCTGACGCCAGGGTGACTGAATGGAGCAGGGAGGCCGAGGCCCCTCGCGGACACCTGTCCTCCCGCCCCCAGCAAGCGATCCTTACGGTCAATGCAGGAGGTCAAGCTCCGGTGGCCGGTCTGGACGAGGGCCCGGAGACCGCCGGGCAGACAGCCGAAGCGTGCCCCGAGGCTCCGGCAGCCGCTCCCCAGCATCGCTGCCGCCGCTCACTGTCCAGCTGAGTGCCAGAGCGCCTTTGACCATCGCCGCATTCGCACTGGCAGGACCTGCGACTCGGCAACGCCTGCCCCACTGCACCCTGGGGGTTGTAGTCCTCCCACAAGCCCTCACAATTCAGGTCCCAGAGGGTCTCCCGGGGACCAGGACCACAACTCCCAGAAGTCCCCGGGATCTCGGCGCCGCAGAGACGCGTAGCCCACCCAGCGCCGCGGGATCTTGCTGCACAGCCTCCGGCGTCGGGGAGCAGCGGTTACGTCTGCAGAGTGGTGGGTCTGTATGGTGAGAGGGGTGCGTGGATGAGAAGGACCAAGTAAAGAACCGAGGAGAGTTTACAGGCAGGTTATGCGAGATGGAAATGGCGTAGATAACGGAGGGAAGGATTTGAAGGGTTCAAACACAAGTGTCTTTTGCAAAAGTTGTGGATACTCTAGACTGCCTCTCGTTGCCTCCATCTCGCTCTGCGTGGGTTTTGGGGGATATTAGCATTCCTTGTATCTCGGTTGATTCCAGAGTCTTCCGCACTTCCCTGCACGGAGACCATGTCGAGACCCCGGAAGAGGCTGTCTGAGACTTCTGGCCCAGGTGAGCTGCCCCTAAGCTGCACAAAGGCAGCCCAAGAAAGAACCTTTCTCAAAGTCTGTTTAATACTCTTCATTTTTCACTCCCTGCTTGTTGAGAGAAGCCTTTGTGATTTTTTATTCCATTTTCCTTAATCACTCTCCTTTTTTTTTTTTTTTTTTTTTTTGAGACGGAGCCTCACTCTGTCACCCAGGCTGTAGTGCAATGGCGTGGCCTCGGTTCACTGCAACCTCTGCCTCCCGGGTTCAGGCGATTCTCGCGCCTGTCTCCCTAGTAGCTGGGACCACAGGCGCGTGCCACCACCCCCAGCTAATTTTTGTATTTTTAGTAGAGACGGGTTTTCACTATCTTGGCCAGGCTGGTCTCGAATTCCTGACCTCATGATCCGCCCCCCTCGACCTCCCAAAATACTGGGATACAAGCGTCAGCCACCGCGCCCGGCCCCACTCTCCATCTTCTTTATTCATCTCACCAATTTCCTATCTCGAGTTCCTTTTGCTTGTTTTGTTTACGAAGACGATTTGCTATTGCAAACTGGCTGGCGTGCTAAAGTAATGAATATACAGCGCCTGCTAGCGGGTAAACTGCAAACAGATGTGAGGGGTTTCAGGCGAATGGATTGTTAAGGTTATAGAGGGAGGAATCACAGGGAAGGCCTCGAAAAGAAGTGGAGTTTGAGACCAGTCTTGAAAAATGGGACACTCCACGGGCAAAGCTGTAGTACTAAGAAAACGTGTCGTTTTTATATTCACAAAGATGGATGGCATTCTAAGTGGATGGAGGAGGAACATTGGAAGGTACAGAAAGTAACTCTTTTGGGAATGACGGGTTCCAGATATACTACAGCACATTGCAGTTATTTAACAATATGTGGTATTTGCAGTGTGCCTGTTAACTCCTAAGAGGCCACTAGGAAACTAGGTTAGGAAGGTATGCTGGGTTCAGAGCATTAGACATGCATAAATGGTATTTAATGACAATTGATGTAGGGACTTTGACTAAATTCTGAGGCAGTATAGTATAGTCATTAAGTAGCTTCAGATAGACCTCAGTGACAGGTTCTGACTTCATATCTTGATTCCACCATTACTGGATGTGTGATCTGGAGCACACCTCCCAGATGAAGAGTAGAACATATCATAGGTTATATAGATTAACCAAGTAAGGGATAGGGTAACACATAGACCTTGAGTCTTGTCATATAGTAACCTAGGGTAACACATAGACCTTGGGTCTTGTCATATAGTAACCTAACAACTTAGCTACTAAATGCCTACTGTGTTCCAGGCACACTGTCTTAGGATGAAGCTGACTCATCACCATATCTACAATGTCCTCAATGAACTGTTTTCAACTTTTATTGACACCTTCAAGGAGAAGAAAGGAGACAGGCCATGAGCCACAGTGAGCAAGAAGGAAAGAAGTATGAGATGAGGATAATACTGGCTTTTATTGAGTACTTACTATAATACCAGGCATTGTCTAGGCCCTTTGTATTATCTCATTTAAGCTTCAAAACAGTTCCAAGTAGGTGCACAGTTTCCTCTTTCCTTTCCTATGCAAAAGCATAGAAGAGAAAGGGAGGAAAGGAAAACATTTATTGACTACTGCCAGGACCTTTAATCCTGAACAACCCTGTAGGGTGTTCTTATCCCATTGAATAGACAGCCCAGAAGATATCCTATCAGGTAGGCATTCTTGTCTAATTTTTATAGATAAGGAAAGCTTCCCAATGGTAAGATTAAGGTCCTACAGCTGGTAATGGATCCATGATTTGAATCCAGGTCTGACTCCAAAATGTAAGCTTTTTCCATCATGAAACATTGCCTCCAACAAGCATGATCTTTTCTTTTTGCTTCTCCTTTTGTAGACAAGGGGCTATCAGGAAAACGCACCAAAACTGGGAACTCAGGTGAGGCATTAGATAAAGTGGAGGACTCCAACCCTCAGACTTCAGCCACTAAACACGGTGTGAAGAATCTCAGCAGCCACTGGCTGATGAAGTCAGAGCCAGAGAGCCGACTCGAGAAAGGTGTAGATGTGAAGGTGAGACCCTGGACCTGTCTCCAGTCCCTTCATGCTGTTTTTTAAATGAGAAGTGAATATGGGACACCATAGGGCTCCATCCCCAGCTTCTTATCTTTGAAGGGTGGGAAAAAGGTAAAAATGAATAAAACTGGCTGGGCATGGTGGCTCATGCCTGTAATCCCAGCCCTTTGGGAGGCTAGGAGGTTGAGGCGGGTCGATCACGAGGTCAGGAGATAGAGACCATCCTAGCCAACATGGTGAAGCCCCGTCTCTGCTAAAATACAAAAACCTAGCCGAGAATGGTGCTGTGCGCCTGTAGTCCCAGCTACGTGGGAGGCTAAGGCAGGGGAACCGCTTGAACTCGGCAGGCAGAGGTGGCAGTGAGCCGAGATCGCACCACTGCACTCCAGCCTGATAACGGAGCAAGACTCCGTCAATCAGTCAATCAATTCAGCAGAGTTTATCATCAACTGTTTTGTGAATCCTGTCTATCTAGGCCAGAGGTTGGCCAACCTTTGCTACAAAGGGCCAGATAGTGAATTTTGTAGGCTTGTGGGTGTTAGTCTCTGTTGCAACCCTGCCCTTGTAGCAAAAGAGTGGCCAGAGATAATACATAAATAGTTGTGGTTGTTTTCAAGTACAACTTTATTCCCCAAATCCAGCATGGGGTTAGACTTGCCCTGAGGGCTATGGTTTGCCAACCTCAATCCTAGGTTACCTTTCTCTTGACCATCTGCCATGCTCCTAGGTGTCTCCCTGCCAACAGCTGGTGTATATTTCAGGGAATTTAATATAGCCTGGGAAAAATATAAGCAGAAATATTATAGAAGAAATATATAATAAAGTGCAATACCAGTAACCAGCAGATGACTTTATTGTCTAGATTATCTATTCAACTAATGGATATCCATTCAACTAATTATGAGGATAATTAGCAAGGATAACAAGGTAGCACAAGGCTTACTTATATTCACCCAACAAAAGTGTCTCTGTGGAGCCACTTCCCAGTGACTACATATTTCCTCTATAGCCAGTGGCCCCTCTCACTGTAGGGGGAGGAACTGTCTGCTTTAATATATGCTTACCAGCTGGCCAAGAATTAATGATTGACTTTATTTCCTCTTGCCTAGTTCAGCATTGAAGATCTCAAAGCACAGCCCAAGCAGACAACATGTTGGGATGGTGTTCGTAACTACCAGGTAAGAGGGTAAGGAGCAGGCTCACCGAGACCCAGGTGGGATAAATGCCTGTCTCCTCATGACTTATTCAGTAGCAGAACCTCTTGGCGTAGGTTGCTTTTTTTTCAGAACCAAACCTGATACTGTATTAAAAAATGCCTTAAGTACTCTGCATGAAATTTGCAATTGGCCTGTGTTCTGGCCAGTGTACTGGTAAAAGTTTGGGTGTCCTGGCAAAGGGGAAGGACTTTCTAATGAATTGGGGAGAAGCTGCCAACAAGAAAAACCCATCTAATAAAAGCAGACTTGATTTCTGCTAAAAGCTAGTACTTTCCAGCTGGTGGGGAGGATCATTCTTGTTTCTTCTCCCGAGACAGGCTCGAAACTTCCTTAGAGCCATGAAGCTGGGAGAAGAAGCCTTCTTCTACCATAGCAACTGCAAAGAGCCAGGCATCGCAGGACTCATGAAGGTTAGTTGGACAGGTTTTGGTCTGAATCCTTTTCCCTCCAGGGAGACTAACTTAAGTCAATATAAAGGGATACAGGTTAAATAGGTAACAAAAAAGTACACTCCCCCCAGCCCACCCCCCTTGTCACAAGAATAGGGAAAAACCGTCCTGGCCCATTCCTATATGACAACTGAAACAAAATAGGCCTTCATTTCAGGTACCACTAGCACAGACTTTACTCCACGTCTTAAGTCTTGATCTCACTCGAAAACAGGCCTGATAGTAGCTCCTCCAAGCTTATCAGGATAAAATTATTAACTGTGCAGGTGGGAAAAACACAGTGGTACCAGTAATAACCTTTGCCATTTGTTTTTAGAGCTTGTTTCTAAGACTTTTGTAAAAATAGAGTTGATTTCCTAGACTATGTATTAGACTATATATTATTTTCAGATATCAGAGCCTCCATTGGCTCTACAGCAAGGCAGATGGGGTAAGAATGTGCAGGGTAAGAAATGAAAGTTGGATATGGATTAAAGATTGGCTGTGGAGCTGACTGCAGGCAAATGATAAGAAACTTCTGTTTTGGTTTCAGATCGTGAAAGAGGCTTACCCAGACCACACACAGTTTGAGAAAAACGATCCCCATTATGACCCATCTAGCAAAGAGGACAATCCTAAGTGGTCCATGGTAAAGACTATGCTTCCTATTTCATGACAGAGGAAGGATGAACAAGGGGAGGAAGACGGTTGGGGTGACTGTAGGTCAAGGTACACAGCCCAGCACTTAATCAGATGAGGTGATGCTGACTTTGGAGTTAGGAACTTCCTGCAGGCAGTTAAAAACACAGTAGGCAGAGTCTCACTAGACATATCTTTCTGTCATGTACACTTGTCACATAGGTGGATGTGCAGTTTGTTCGGATGATGAAGCGTTTCATTCCCCTGGCTGAGCTCAAATCCTATCATCAAGCTCACAAAGCTTCTGGTGGCCCCTTAAAAAATATGGCTCTGTTCACTCGCCAGAGATTATCAATTCAGCCCCTGACTCAAGGTAAGAGTGGGCCCTCTCCTTTATCATCCGTATACCAGAATGACCTCATAAATTCCCATTTACTAGCTGATTAAACATGGGCATAGTGTTTCACCTTTCTCAGTCAGCATCCTCACCTGCAACATCCATGAGGGAGGGAATGGGACCTGAGTTACAGGGCTTTGCACCTGGTAAATAGTTTTGAATGAGTGCTCGTCTTAGTACCACGTGAAAGTGCCTGGCACAACTACCCCGTTCAAAAAGAGACATAAGACCCAATTCTTCCCTTTTTCCCTTGCTTTTTGTAGAAGAGTTTGATTTTATTTTGAGCCTGGAGAAAAAGGAACCAAGTTAAGTGAGATACTACTGCTGGAATGGGCAAGATTACTCCAAAGAAGTCAAGGATTTTTCAGAGAAAAGAACGTGTGAGAGGGCTTGCTTGTTATGCTCACCTGGGCTTGTGTACCTAGTGGTTTTTGTGTGCTTTTTTCAATAAAATAATATCAAAGTTGAAAAACCTTTCTTCTAAAACTGCACTGAGAGTACAGTGGCATATTCCCCACTGCATACCTCTTACCTCCAAGCAGGCTCCTTTGGCTGCTCCAAGATGCCGGGCTGCCTCTGCTGTCTTTCTTTACTATCACTAGTAGTTCTGTAGCAAATAGCAGGATGTAGGGCTGAGACCCTCAGTCTGGTAACACCCACTGGAATGGACTTTTGTCTTTCTACACTAGCCTTGCTCACCTGCCCCTTACACCATCTGGGTCCCATAGAGGTTTAAACCATCCCATGAGCAGTTCTGGACAAATTGCCAGATAGGGATAAGAACTCTTCATTTCTCAGCCATGGGCTTTGTCTCAAACAGGTGGTAAATAAAGTATTCATCAGGCTGGGCGTGGTGGCTCAAGCCTGTAATCCCAGCACTTTGGGAGGCTGAGGCAGGCAGATCACCTGAGGTCAGGAGTTCGAGACCGGCCTGGCCAACATGGAGAGACCGTGTCTCTACTAAAAAACACAAAAATTAGCTGGACGTGGTGGCAAGTACCTGTAATCCCAGCTACTCGGGAGGCTGAAGCAGGAGAATCGCTTGAACCTAGGAAAAGGAGGTTGCAGTGAGCCAAGATTGTGCCATTGCACTCCAGCCTGGGAGACAGTAAGACTCTGTCTTAAATAAATAAAGTATTCATCATTTTTCACCAGGGGCTACAGAGTGAAAGCACAGGCACTATGCTGGGAAATGAGGGCAGGGATCTGTCTTTCCCTGAGTGTCAGAAATGGGACTGTGTAAGACAGAAGAGATCACAGAACTTGGTGGACCGTGGGCACAATGCCTCCAAAGCCACAGGGGCTTCCTTTAATCAGAGAGACCATTAAAACAAATGTTCTTTTAAAATACAGCCATTGAAAAGATGACACATTAAGAAACATGTAAACACTGCAGCTGCTTAATTACAAGTTGCACTGCTTGATTTAGTACCTATGCACTCCTAGGTTTGGGGACCTTAAAAGAGAGGGGGACAGGAGCCTCCCCTCACTTTCACAGTTGGATAGACAAGGCAAGAGTGTGGGTAGAGTAAGAGAAAACAGAAGACCTGGCTTGTGCACAGCGCCTGAGAATCAAAGCAAAATCTATCTTCTAGTTCTCCCAGAAGCAAGGTTTAAGACGTTAGGAAGGCTGGAAAATGAACATATGTTGTCAGTTGGGAGGCAAAGGAATTGACAAATGCTTCTAGTTAGAATACCAGCTAGGAAAAGGAGGCATACAGAGCTTGACCTCATGCTCTGAAAAGGCAAGGAACCCAGAACCTGCCTCCCTCATCCACTTAAGCCCCAAACTCGATCATCAAGGGCAGTGCATGGCTGATACTGTTCCCATGAGGATTGTGCGTCGCACCTGAACACAGGACCCTGCATGGAGGAAACAACCTTGCCTTCCTTGGTTTTGCTGCTCCTAGTCACCCAGGCCACCCCAAATGCCTCTCCCTCCAGTTTCAGCTCTGATCCATGATCCCTGCCAAAGGCTTGAGACTGCACTGATCTCAGGAAAACAGGAGTCTGTCTTTCCCACACTAACTGAAAGGTGACACAGGAACCAACCCCTTAACTTTACAAATTACTGAGAACTCTACCTGTTGGCCAGTGAGGCCTGCTTGGTCTTTCTATAAAGGGAAGGGAAGCCAATAGGAGAGTAATGCCTGTCACTTCCAGGGGAGGCAGAAAAAGGACGGTAAACAACTTAGGCCCCAGCGCACAGCTATAGCAGGAGAAGTGCCTTCCTCTCTAGCATAACAAGAATATTCACAAGAATTTTTGTATATGTGTTTTTTAAACACACAATACCAGTGGTCCTAAACTTGGGTCAATCAACCGATAAAGACATTATTTGGCAAGCAGAGTGATTCAGAAGTGTGGCAGCAGTCTACTGCAGAGGCCCTGGTCTCCCCTTCGTAAGCTGTAGGAAGAGGGGTAAAGGGGCTTGGGCATTAGTAAGAACAGCCTTGCTAAGGGTTCAAAACTAAGCCCCAATTCCCAGAAATGAAATGGAGGGCGAGGAGAGACGAGGGTCCACTCTCAGGGAGGTGGAGGGATCAAGGCCCCTTCCTGGGATTGTTTCTAAAGGGAAACAGGCCCTCTTGCTAGGGGCTTGTTGGGGCACATGGAGCAATACCTACAACAGCCCAGACCTTGGGGTTACCAAGTGGAGCCATGTCAAGGCAGGCAGTTGCCATGCTCTGATCTTCCTTGGTGGACTGGGCTCAGCTTCCTGGGTTCAACACTGCCACCATCCATCCATAACACTGTCCTCAGGGCTTCTCTGTGCCCAAGGCCATTCCACAGGCTTCTGTTTCAGGACATTACTGACAATCCAGAGAGGATGGAGAAGGGAGATGCTTGGGTCCCAGCAGTGAGGGGCCAGAAGGAGGTGGCCTATGGGAACTTGAGATCACCACATCCAAGATTCCCAAAGAGGTAGCTTCCCAATCATGAGTCTTCCCCCTGCCATTTAGTGGGGGCTGGCCCCACTCCTGCCACTACCTCAGGGACAGTAGAGGGGAGTACAAGACATGACCGCCCACGGCCCTGTTGGCAGCTCAGAATCCTAGGGACATGCTCAGATCCTGTATCAGGAAGCTTGGAGAGCCTGGAGCCAAGGATGCATGCTCTCTACTCTCCCTCCTGTAAGACACAAGGCAGCCCAGTGAGGAAGGCCTCGACAGAAGGCTCATGTTCCCCAGACAGGCTGGCTTCCAGGATGCTACCTCTCCTATCCCACATCTGCTGTAGAATCCCAAGGAGAGACTGCTTCTCACCCCACGTCCCTTGGGTTCTCCAGATAAAATAATTTAAGTCAAAAACATGATTTGTTTTCAGGTTGCAAGTAACAGGTCAATTGAACCTCACAAGGTCCGCCCCCACCCCCAGCCGCTGGTGTTGGTAGATGGGGGTGCTGGGTGGACGCCCAGCAGCTTCTTGACCTTGGGGGCCTACTGCCTGCAGTTGTTGTCAGACAGCTGGCTGGGGGTCCGCACCTCACCCAGGGAGGTGGTGCCCTCGAAGCGCTGTGAGGCGATGGCTGCCTGGTGGGACATGCTCTTCCGTACGATGTCACCCTTCCGCCACAACACCACTTCCTGCAGAATTGAGAGGGGGCAATGTGACACCTTAGAGGGAGGCGTGGGGACAGGTTTCCCAGAGGCTCCCAACTTTGTCCTGGGGAGTCTTGGGCAGGACTTCCTCTGCTTATCTCTCACCAAAGGCAGCAGCTGCCAGCACCTCCCTGTCCCTGGTGTGGGCCAAAAGGGAAGGTGGTTGCAGGAACAGGCCCGAGGAAGCAGACTCTAATGCCAGGTGGAATCCTTATTCTTGCTGTGCAATTGTGGGCAACCTGATGTTCCCACCTCTTGGCAAAAACGGAGCCTGACCTTCCATAGGAAAGACAGCCTCCTGTTCTATCCCAAGGGCATCAGGGCCCTCACCTGCTGCTTGAAGTAGCGCCGCTCCTCCTCGTCTATCAGCACCAGGTTGAGGTAATAGCGCACAGAGAACTTCTTGTTGATGTCCCGCATGGTGGGTGTGAGCTCATACCCTGCCAGGAAGAGCCGGATTGGGATGGACTCTCCTGTGGGGGGAAGGCAGGAGTCAGCACAGAGGGCAAGGTGACGTACTCTCATACCAGGTCACTCTGACCACTGCAGAGATGCCACTGGACCACAGCACAGGAATGCTTCTGCCTTCTGGGAATCTGGCTCTGTTTGCACAGCTGGCTCTCTCCTGCCCAGCAGGCTGCTGAAACAAAAATGGGACTCTCCAATTCCACTCCAGGTTATGTTACAACTTCTATATGTCTTCTCCAAAACAGAGCAACTGAGTGGGAACAGGACAGGGATATTATTAGTATAAGCATCTTTTGATTACGTGCAATGTGTTTAGTTAGTGGGTTTTCAAAAGGCAGCTAGCTGTCAAAGTCCAGTTAAGTCACCACTTCACCCAGCAGTTCTGATGCCATCTTTCTCCATCCTCAGTGTATGCCCTCCAAAATACAGCCTCCCTCTTGTGTGGACTGCCAGGGTGGTATGGTGGTCTAGAAAGCAGAAAGTCCTCACTGTGGCCTCAGTTCTGCATGAACCGCTTGTCTGACTTGTAAGTCTGCTGCTTCCTCTGGACCTTCATTTTCTGATATGGAAAATTAGAGAATCAGACTGCATGATACTAGAGATCCCTTGCAGCTCTAACGTCATGCCTTGTCTAGTATCAGTGGAACAAAATTAGGGCAGTAATTCTACTGAGAAAGACCAAACCTATAATGTGGTCTAAAGCTAAATATAAGCTATCTTCTAATTATCTGCTGTTTTACATGGATTCTCAGTGACCCATTTCATTTGTACAGGGAAATGACAGCTGGCTCTATTTGCACAGCCAGTGAAAAAATGGGACATCAGAGAGTGTCAGGAGAGCTTGGTCCCAACCCTCCAAGGACCTGGCATGGTAACACCTGAGAGTGTCCTCAGAGCTGTGGGCAGCTAAATCTGTGGTGCTCCTCCTTCCACATGGAACAGCCTGTGGGAGTACATGGAGTAAGCCAAATAAAACCCTGAAAGCACCACACGCTTCAAAATGAAGAGTCTTCACCATTCTTGAAGAATGGCCAAAGAGCCAATGAGGAATGTAAATGATTGCTTCTTCCAGATAATCACAGTCCCCAAATGACAAAGGGCTTCCAGCTCCACTATCCCAGATGTAATGTTAGCTCCCTGGGGCTGGAAGAGGACGCTTCCACCAAGTTCCACGGCTATCTGGGCACCTGGTGGTGTTGGCTGGAGTATCTAGTAGTGCTCTTTCTACTTGACAAGTGAATTCAGAGAATAAATGGGAGCCAGAGCCAAGTCACAGATGGGCTGCTGTGTATGCTTCCCTTGCTCCCTAGCAGCAGAGAAGGCCACAATGTCAACAGAAAGAAGTAGGAATGTGTTCAAACCACATCTGCTACACCTGGACTTTCCAAAGCAACAGCTGAGGTTCAATCTTAAGTACAAGCCCAATATATAAACCAAGTCTAAGTGGAACTTTTCAGGGTGAAGATGGGATAGTAACCTGAAGTTCTACATACTCAGCCTTCTTTTTCTTCCTTATTGGCACCCACAGTGTATACTGAGAGATTAAGAAGCTACAGGTTAAGAGGACATTTTATTTTGACAGTGTAATCCCTCAAGCCCCTCCACAATTCTGTGAAGGACACAGGAAAAAAGCTGTGGTAGCTGAGGCTTGGGCTTGGAGTCTCACCTCTCACTGGTGCCCCGTCCATGATCTCATACTTGGCTATTGTGTCGTTCTCGTGATACACGTTGGGGCCTGTACCCGTCGTTTCCCGCTTGATGATGTCTATCTCCATGTGCTTGATTTTGATTCTCACCAGCAGGAAGTATATCTTCCCTACAATGACATCTTTCAAGTGGTATCTGGACAACAGAAAGTACAGAAGTAAGATGTTTGTACTGTGGCCAGCCCTTTCTGTTTCAGTAGAGCACACACACCACCGCCAAGCGTGTGGGTTAAAGGTCCAGTTGTAGGACACACTCACCCATCACTGCCCACAAGGCTGTGGCTGAACGGTTTCCCAGTGTGCACTTTGCTTGGATTAAGGTAACTTCTGTCCCTTCCACATTCCATGCAAAGAACATCTGTCCTGAATGGTACTTCAACCATTCATGTTTGTTCGCCTGCTCTATCTCCTCAGCATGCAGCTGCTTTAGTACCTTTTATATTTGTGTGTGTTTTTGAAAGATATCCTAATGTATTAGAGGCCAGTCCCACAAGCACAGGGGCCAGTCTCTCCTTTCCTTTGATCTCCACACAATGTCTTTTGGGAACTGGGCCTGGATGGCTCGAAGCACACAGTTCTGTCTGCTCTAGGCTGACAGGCCAGGCAGCAGCAGCAGAGCAAGAAAAGTGAATCACCCTCAACATTAGCACCTGCTTTCTGGGCTCCGCTGGCCTGGCCTTGTGAGCTGTTCCAAAGTGAGCCATGTTGGCTAACAGTTCCTGACCCTCAAGTTTTTTTCTTTGCGTCAGTCAATAGTACCAGTAGTCTACATGTGCAAGGCCTGTATCAGGCATGAGAGAAAGAGAGCAAAATCTTAAAACCTGATGCTCATGGGACAAGAATGCTGGCATAGTCATCAGAATTCAGCCTCCTTATGTTACAGGTGAAGAAAAGGAAGTCAGAAGAAAGTAGATGTTTTTTTGGATAACCAGGATATGACCAGGATGTGAGTAGGGGGTAAGAAAGGTGGTAAAGTCTGGATCCTAGTTCCCAGGCTGGAGCACTTGCCACTATTTCACACCACCCTTCTGTGCAGAGTCTACAGAAGATTGCAGATACTCTGACCAAATAGCCTCAGCAAGTTTGCAAAAGCAGCCAGAGGTCACCTGGGACATCTCACAGGGGATACTTAGAGACCATGGATTCTAGGTATTTTTAAATTCCTACAAATCACACATTCCTTTATTTTAAATGTTATATGGAAGCAAAAGCTGCTCTAGGTATGAGCAGGGAGAGTTAAAAAAATAACAAAAAAGCTGCTTGTGGATGGAAAAAAGGTGGAGGGTCAGAAGGTCTAAGGACCCCTGGCTCCTCTGCTACCTCACACTTTCTTTGTGTTTGAAACCCACTGACCTGGTCCAAGCCACTCGTTTTAAAGATGAGAAGCCAAGGTACAAAACATTAGTATTTGCTAACCTTAGCCCAACTTCTTAGTGGCAAAATAGGGACCTGGTTTCAAGTCCCTAGTTCTCTGACATATAAATCACACACTCTCACACAGAGCAGCTTGTTGTGCAAGGAGAGGTGTGTCTGGAAGTGTCCAGTGTCCCTGCCTCTCTAGAGCACCTTTTCCACACTAGCCTTGGTCTGGCATGCACTGCTGATCAGTGGCTGCTTTGAGCTCCTACAGGTGGCACAGCTGCTGGCCTCTGCCCTCACCAGGTGGCCAGGGCAGTAGAGGGTGGGCACTTTGGATGGCTTCTTTCTGGGGAGGACCACAGAGCCCTGAGGCTGTGAGGAGAAAGGGGAAGAGCCTGTTCCCATGCCAGGCTCAGATCAGCTTCCCTCCCACCTTGCCCCACTCTCTGTTCACTGGTGGGCTTAGGCCAGGCAGGGCCAATTCTGGGTCACATTGGTCATTTTCCCGGGGCCCTCTAGGCTCCAGGCCTGCCAGGGGAAGAAAACACACCATTCCTTCAACCCTGTTCCAAGTTTGAAAAAGTTCTGTTCCTGAGCCTTCAAAGGTGAGCCATCTGGTGCAGCTCCCACTGCTCCCAGCCTCTGCATGACAGCGGGTTCAAGAGGTGCCACAGTAAAAATCCTACTTAGAGACTTCGAGGCTTTTCGCTCTCTGTGAATAGAATACCCCTTTTACTTTTGGATATTTGATTTCTGAACATTTTCAGGAATATCATATTCAAAAGAAAGATGCTTTTGAAACAGGCTGTCAGGAAGTTTTGTGATTTATAACCAGCTAATTATTTTGATGTTCTAACAGTCAACACAGTTTAAAAGATACACATCTTCCCAACTTGCCAGGTAAATAAAGTTATCGTAAGACCTTTATAAAAAAAAATGTATCAGCGCTAGGCATGGTGGCTCATGCCTGTAATTCCAACACTTTTGGAAGCCAAGGCAGGCAGATCACTTGAGCTCAGTAGTTCAAGACCAGCCTCGGCAACATTACAAAACCCTGGATCTACACACACACACACGCACGCACGCACACTAGCTGGGCGTGGTGGCGCATGCCTGTGGCCCAGTTACTTGTAGGGGTGGAGGTGGGAGAATTGCTTGAGTCCAGGAGGTCAAGACTGCAGTGAGCCACGATTGTGCTACTGCACTCCAGGCTGGGTGACAAAGCAAGACGGTGTCTTGAAAAAAAAAATCCAATATTCTTTGCTATAATTCATTTTAGTTCATGGAGGAAGCAACAAATCATGGCCAATGTTTGGTTTCCTCACTTTGATTTCTAAAGACATAGATGGAGGAAACACATGATAATGGAATGGTATTCTGAGACTGTTCTTTTCTCAGAAGGAAACAGCTGAAGCTAGAATTCCAAAACAAGTAACCTCAAGTTAGTCTAGCTTGACTTTGAAAGCCATCATAGGATGTTTAACTGAAATATACCGCCTTAGTTGAACATGGTTTAGTTTAGGTAAATGAAGTGTTTACGTCATGGTTGGTCCACCTGCAGCTAGCCTGCCTACACACTCACTGGATGGCTCCCACAGTCTTCCCTCACTGCATGCTTCCACGAAGCAGTTGAGTCATGGGGTGCCATCAGACTGCATTTAGATCAAGTCCCATCCTAACCTCCTCAAATAATAATTTCACCTTGGCACTGAGACACTTACTTGGATTTATTGTACTCAAATTCAATGTGCAGACAGTCCTCAATCCCAACCTCCATCTTGATGGAAGAGTTCAGCTCCGGGTATGTGCTGAGTGTGTGAACTACAATGTCCATCTCTTTGACAACATCATTGAGGCGGCGGCTGATGGTAGCTCGAAGGAAATAGCTGTAAGAGACGGAACTGTCATGAATAAACACTCCCACTCTCCAGATGCTACCTAGATATAGGTACCAAATTGGCCCACTTGAGAGAAGCCCGTATGAAGGTTCCTAACTGTTGAGGTCTTTGTATCCCTTTAAGAATTTACAGACCCTCTTCCAGGAAAAGATGCACATATATACCTATACATAAAATTTTCAACCACAATTCTAGGGATTTCAAAGACCCTTTCCCCAAAATCCCTTTATGAAGCCCATATCCCTGGGTCAAGAACCCTGCTCTAAGGGAAAGTGATTTCTCTGCCTTGTACTCTAATCCCATGTTATTCTTAGGTCTTTCACGGCCCTTACCACTATCAACCATGTATTTGTGTACAGGTTTTATTTCTTCAACTAATTCCTGGCTTTGGGGGCAAAGGAGTCTCTCTCATACTCTTATATTTGCATGTTTGTTCACTGAGTATTGTTCAATCAATAAACATTTTCCTAAGTGTCCCAATAAACCTTTTTTAAGTTATAAGAGAGAACTAGGAAAGAGAGAAATTAAGTCAGCTATTCATTCCGCTAACTTTTTTTTTTTGTTTTTGAGACAGAGTCTCACTCTGGCACCGAGTCTGGAGTGCAGCAGCTTGATCTCAGCTCACTGCAGCCTCCGCCTTCTGGGTTTAAGTGATTCTCCTGCCTCAGCCTCCTGAGTAGCTGGGACTACAGGCATGCACCACCACGTCCAGCTAATTTTCTGTATTTTTAGTAGAGATGGGGTTTCACCATGTTAGCCAGGATGGTCTCCATCTCCTGACCTCGTGATTTGCCCCCCTCAGCCTCCCAAAGTGCTGGGATTACAGGAGTGAGCCACCGCGCCTGGCCTCTGCAAGCATTTACTGAGCTAAGCACTGTGCTAAGCACAGGATGAATAAGATAGTCTCATGGGAAGCTTACAGTTCACTGAGTGAGATGGGCAAACAGAGAGATTGGAATACATGGAAAGGGCTAACTGAGATGTTACAATCCAGTTTTGTGGGGAGGGAGAAAAGGGCATTCCAGAAGAGCAAACCTTACATGCAGCGGAGGCAGAGAGGACCTGGTCTGTTGAATTACAAGTCTGGCTGAACCTACGATCCTTGGGGAGGACATTGCTGTGGTAGGGAATGAGAGCGAAGACAGAGACGCAGCTCTGAAGGGTTTAACAAGCTGCCCTCTGTGGCCCGCCAGTGTAGCACTGTACTCCCCAGCATCCCTGTCCACGACTTAACACTATGCTAACACTCGATGAGGAGGAGCTCTTTAATTGTATTTCCTTCTTCATAAAACATTATTTTAATGTAATCTAGGCTTACGCCATAATCCCAACACTTTGAGAGACCAAGGCGGGTGGATCACAAGGTCAGGAGACCAAGACTATCCTGGCCAACATGGTAAAACCTCGTCTCTATTAAAAATACAAAAATTAGCTGGGCATGGTGGCGCACGTCTGTAGTTTCAGCTACTCGGGAGGCTGAGGCAGAAGAATCACTTGAACCCGGGAGGCAGAGGTTGTAGTGAGCTAAGATGGTGCTACTGCACCCTAGCCTGGCAACAGAGCAAGACACTGTCTCAAAAAAAAATAATCTAATGTAATATAAAAAATTATATTTTCTTTTAAATAAAACTTAGATAATTGCCACCATCTGTCAAACATTACCAGATAAAGTTATATGCTAAGCAGACCGGCTACACATTTTGGCTACTGTCCTCTGTGTGGCACTGGCTGCTGCTTCTCAGGGATCCTTTTGGTTCACGTCGGTAACTTCCATCACACTGTCCAATGTCCAAGACATCTGTCCCCAGCCCTCTCCTAGCTGCTCAGACTCCCAAGTTTCCCTCCCAGTGTGTGGGAAGACACTGCCCCTTACTCCACTAAGAAGATGAATGCCTTCCCAGTCAACACTTACAACGCGCTCCTTTCTGTGCTTTATTCCTTAGGGCCTAGACACGTCCTCCATCTTCACCTATGCTCTCTCCAACAGCACCCCTCCCTCTCAGGACCTCTCCTCCTCCCTCCAGCACAAAACTCTCCATTATGGATGCATGCTGAAATCACCTGGAAAGGAAAGGCTTTAAGAAGCCTGCTGCCCAGCACATCTGACATGTAACTGCCCTGGAAAGGGACACAGGCATTAACGTTTTAAAAAGCTTCCCACGTGATTCTAATGTGGAAGCCTTGGTCTGGCATCTCAATCCTTCTACATATTCTGATTTCCCCAAGATCATCAATCTCCCTCTAGCTAAAGGCTTTTTCCTCTGAGCTTATTAAAAACTTGGTTCCCGCCGGGCGCGGTGGCTCACGCCTGTAATCCCAGCACTTTGGGAGGCTGAGGCGGGTGGATCACGAGGTCAAAAGATCGAGACCATCCTGGTCAATATGGTGAAACCCCGTCTCTACTAAAAATACAAAAATTAGCTGGGCATGGTGGCACGTGCCTGTAGTCCTAGCTACTCGGGAGGCTGAGGCAGGAGAATTGCTTGAACCCAGGAGGCGGAGGTTGCGGTGAGCCGAGATCGCGCCATTGCACTCCAGCCTCGGTAACAAGAGCGAAACTCCGTTTCACAAAAAAAAAAAAAAAAACTTGGTTCCCAAAGTCACCAATCCCAAGAGCCCTCTCCATGCCACTGACCTACCATACTTTCCCTTTCTTTCTTCAGAGACAACTGTCACAAGATGGGTTCTGCACCAACAGTTGAGGCTTCTCCACAAGCCACCCCTTGCTTGTCTCCACCACCCAACAGAAACCGCTCACCCCGAGGTTAGTAACCCATGGCCTCCCAGGTGCCAAATCCAGCAGCCCTTGCTTCTGTGTCACATGAAACACTTCTTCCTTGAAACATTTCTTCCTTGAAATGCTTTTCCCACAGTTCCACCAGGGCATTGCCCTGATTTACCCCCTCTCCGCCTCCTGCCATCCCACAGTGGGTCCTGGCTCTCCTCTCCCTGTGCTTCCTTTCTTCAAAAACGTATCAGTTATGACCTCTGAGCAGATCAGTCCCAACTGCACATTTCTAAGTCTCCCCTCTGTCCTTAGTGCCAGGTTTGTGCTTCCAATTGTCTGGTAAACTATTATGCTTTCTCTATTTTGCCAGTACTTCGGCCTGCCCTCTAGAGCTGGATGAATCACCTTATCTCCAGATCATTTCTTCCTCTTGATAGCTGTCTGTCTCCATCTCCACAGCTGCATGCCTCCACTCACTGGTAATCTCCGCTGGTGTCTACTAAATTCCTCATTTTCTCTCTGTCCCATTGCAGCCACCAAAATCATACTCTGAGGTCCTCATAACAGCCTTCTGATAGTTTTGTCTCTACACTCTTCCCATCCACCAAATGCTATATATTGACTCCAATCTTCCAAAATAAATTCTTCCCTAAGAATAAGAAAAAAAATCCACAACAATCTTTTCACGTTTTCTCTCTGCCTGTGTAATAAGGTATAAGATTTTAATCTGGAAGTTACATCTTTAAACTGTCCTCAACTAATTTTCCTATCTTTACCTCTTCTCTTTCACAACATGAATTCTAATGTCTTCATGAGATTTGCACATTAACACTTTTCTGTTATTGTGGTAAAATACACATGACATAAAATTTACCACTTTAACAATATTTAATTATACAGTTCAGTGGCATTAATGACATTCATATGTTGTGCAAACATCACCATGATTCTCCAGAACTTTTCCACCCTCCCCCACTGAAACTCTACTCAAATACCAACCTCCAATTTCTCCTCCCCTCAGCCCCAGGCCTCTACCATTCTACTTTCTGTCTCTATGAATTTGACTGCTCTGGGGTACCTCCTATAAATGGAATCAGATAGTATTTGCCCTTTTGTGACTGGCTTCTTTCACATAGCATACTGTCCTTTAGGTTCATCCATGTTGTAGCATAGGACAGAATGTCTTTCCTTTTGAAGACTGCCTAATAGTCCACTGTATGGACAGACCACATTTCCTTTATTCATTCACCCACTGATGGACACCTGGGTTGCTTCTACCTTTTGGTTATTGTGAATAATGCTGCTGTGAACATGGGTGTACAAATGTCTATTCAAGATCCCGTTTTCAATTATTTTGGATCTAGAAGTGGATCCAAAAGTGGAATTGCTGGATCATATGGTAATTCTGTTTAAATTTTTGAGACACTACTATACTGTTTTCAACCTTTCTTTCTGCCATAAAAACACTTATGACAAATCCACTGCAAAATAAATTAAATAATAAATCCCTCAGCCAAACTTAAGTGATGACTAGATAACCCTCATTTCGCTACTTTCTCTGGGTGCAGTTATGAAACACTGTCTTTACTGGGTGTCATGACAGTCTTAGACTTCTCTGCAAAGATTTGTTTTTTCTTTAAAAAAAAAAATGCTTTTGGTAGACATAGGGTCTCAGTATGTTGCCCAGGCTGGTCTTGATTCCTGGCCAAAGTGCTAGGATTACAGGTGTGAGCCACCACCTCTGCAAAGATTTAAAAACGGCCTTCACTCTTCTGATGGAAGAAGGGAGAATAGAGAAAGAAGGGAAGTTAAAGGTCTTGCTGTGGTCTGCACCTTCCTAAACTCAGGTCCTCAGGTGAGGAAACGAGCTGATCTTATGACCTGGAATCAGGTGTTCAGAGTGACAGGGGAGACTGTTTTATCCTTGTGGCATCAGATAATCTCAAGGTTACATCTAACAGTCTATAGCTGCTGTGGATTTTTTTCACCCAAGAGACCTTGGCATCAGTCCCTATTCTCAGAGTTTCCAAGACTGTAACAGTAAAAGTAATCCATGTACCTATGTGATCATTAATATTTTAAGACCTTGTCACACTGTTATATTTTATTTTCTTATTACTCCCCAAAAAAGGAGAAGACACCTAGAATTAGAATCTAAATCTATTACCCACTTTTGAAGTGAGAAGGCTGAGTTTACAGAGCTCAAGATCACACTGCAGCTGTGTGGCAGAGCTGGACAGCAGGTCAGGATCTCCTGACACCCAGCTAGCAGGGGTGTGCTAGGGGTGGCTGAATGTTGAACTCTGAGGAATTTTATGAACTGGCTGTTAAACACAGCAATTATTTAAAGTGAAATTACATAAACTTATAATTAAATGAATCATATTAAAAACAAAGGTGGAAAATCTCATCACTTCCTATTTTCCGGCCCTTGACAATGCTCTCTGCTCTTGAGGGAATGTGTCTCCATATGTGGTAGTGCTATGTAAGGGTGGCTAGCGTACATCTCTCCCACCTCTACATTTAGGAACATTAGGTTGATAGCTGGAAATTGGCCATGTCAATTGGCCGCTGTTGAAGGGACTTTCTCAGCCCATTGAAGCCTATAGTGAAACACTGAATGTCCCATGATAAAAATGAGAAACAAGCTCTCTTCAAAAATCCTTTGCTATGTGTGGATTCATTTCAGAGCTAAACCTTTGTTTGACACATGCTACAAACTAGGGGTGCTTTCCACCTAGAAAGCCCATGGTTAAAGGTTTACCAGCACGCCACAGCTCACAATATTCTTCCTTCTCAGGATCCCTTTGAAGATCCTCAGAGTGGATCAGCCTCAGGTCCTGGTCCACATGTGGCAGGTTCTAGGGCACAGTAGGGAAGCAGCAGACACAACTTACCGTAGCTTCACATTTTGCCCTGTGTAGGACTCATACGGCTTCTCCACGTGGGTAAATTCAAAGTCGAAGGCCTGCGACTGGGTGATCTCTCCAGGCCGGGCCAAGTCCTTCACCAGGGACACAAATTCGTGGTGGTTCCCGCGATCGTAGTAGAGTTCTGGTGAGAGACAGCAATGCCCTCCTTTATCAGACCCTGAGCTACACCCAGCCGAGTGAGGAGGCTCTGGGCTGGAGGCACTGCTTTTCAGAAGGACCTCCCCAAAGAACAGACCCCTTCTAGCCTTGTTTCCTTGACCTCCACTCTTTCACTCCCTCCTCCTTCTCCAAAGGCGCTTCTGTTTTATATAGTGAAATCCTGTGGCAGAAAAGGAACCCAAAATAATCATCTTTTAATAAGGGACACGTCATGGGGGCCGATATAAGAAATGCCACGCTTCTTTAAACAGCAGCATTTCTGTTTAACACTTCCAACTTCTGAAAGGATATAATTATCTACTCATTTCATCCTTACAATGTTAATCTTCTGAGACAGCAAAGACAGGTCTTATCACCCCATTTAAGAGATGATGGAAACTGAGGCATAGCATGGTTAACCGACTCGCCTGCAGTCGCAGAGCTGGCTGCGGAGCTGAGACTAGAGCAGGTCTCCTCCTAGACTGCATCTATTTCTATCACCTGGTATAATGCAGGTCATGACACAACCCACTTCACAAGGCTGTGTGTGAGGTAGCAGGGGGTGATGAAGGTGACAGACTTAGAACAGTACCTAGGACATAGCAAATACTCAAAAACAGTTACTAGCTGCTGTTATCACTCCAAAAGGAAGGCATGTGGCCAGTCGAACATGGACATTTTCATGTTATTTCCTTCACTGAAATTATGGGTTGTCAAGCTTCAGTGTGCATCACAGTCACCTGGAGGGTGGATTAACACACAGATTGCTGGATCACCCGGTAGTGTTTCTGATTCAGGAGTCTGGGGTTGGGCCTAAGAACTGACATTTCTAATAAGCTCCCTGGGACTGCTGCTATCATACTTTGAGAAGCATTGCTCTAAATTTATCCTCTTCAGGAAATATTTCTGGTATTTCTTGATAAGTTCATGCCACCCATTTGTCCTATATTATGTCTGCTTGCATTCTATTTAAGAATAAATTTTGCAATATACATGGTCCCTCCCCACCACCACTGCATCCCCAGCTCCCTGGTACTTCCTAGAACCTGGCCCTGCAGAGGTGAGCTCTTAATACTGACTGTGGCTATGCATGGCCACATTACAGTTCAAGCCTCTACCCCTCAAAGATTCTGGGTTCAAGTCCGAAGCTGGACTGCAGCCTGCAGCAGGGCAGATGAATTAAGAACACAGAGCAGGTAGAGCACTCATTGCCTCTGTGGTTTGCTGCTTGGGGAGGAAGAGGCGAGTTCACAGACAGGAGTCTGTGGGACCACTAAGCCCAGTCCACAGCATCTCCAGGACACAGGAGGTGAGCTCTCTTGGGGATAACCTGGGCATCAGTGAGCACTCATTGCCTCTGTGGTTTGCTGCTTGGGGAGGAAGAGGCGAGTCCACAGACAGGAGTCTGTGGGACCACTAGGCCCAGTCTGCAGCATCTCTGGGACACAGGAGGTGAGCTCTCTTGGGGATAACCTGGGCGTTAGCTAATCTAACGCCAGGGATAACCTGGGCATTAGTTTAGCTCTCTTGGGCGTTAGCGACCATGGGGGAGGTGTGTCTGTTCTGGGTCCGCCCTGGACAGCACACGTCTGAGCCCTGATTAGAATCAAAGCCTTCTTGGACCCAAGAAACCAGATCTCTTGCCTCCCCAGAGCCATCATAGTGTTCAACCCCGTCCTAGGGGAAAAAAAATCAGCCCCAGAAAGAGAAAGACAGTTTTAGTGGTACGTTTCAGTCTGAGTGCAAAATCTATCCCCTTGCTGGTCTATGAGCTGGCCCCAAAAGGAAGGCATTTGGAAGCAGCGTGGGCTCTGTCATTTATACAACTTGGGAAGGTGGTAGTGTGAATAACTCCATACTAGTGATGCCACTTCTGTATTAATTCAGTGTATTATGTGGCTATGGCTTGTGGCTGGTATCCTGTGTAACTACAGTCAGCCACAAACAATCTTTTATTACAAACAATGCACCTTCCCTTCCTAACACTAATTGGTTTCGGTAGTAGGCAGCATTCTGGGTAGTGAGTGATAATCCACAAAGCCTCAGAGTGGAAGGTGGCAGTTCCAAACTATGGGGGGAAGGTGACTGTGCCCCCAATAAAAGTCGAAAGTGTGGGACAGGTAGAAACGGAGTTGCAGCCAGCCCCAGGGACAAGGACTCCTCTGCTTACTCTTGTTACATGAGTCCTGGTTAGTAGTGTTGGCTTCCGTGTGGAAGCCGAAACCCTGACTTGGGAATCTGGTACCTCGGTTTGTAAGCACTAGATTCCGGCCATAGTTTCAGGGGACAGAAGCAGGCAGAGCAAGGCCCCAGTGTTCAGAATCAATGTTCCAGAGTCAAGAGGAAGAAGGAAAGAGAAAAATACACAAATGTGATCACACAGCCCAAAGGCAACATCAGAAAGAAAGAAAACAGAGAAGGTGCAAAGAGCGTTCAGGCTGCCAGCATCCTGGAGCCTAGCAACAGTGCAGAAGCTTCCGCCTGCCCCAGCAGGGAACCTGGAGGAGGAGAAGTCATTCCCCGCATAGCATCGCATTCTCCCTAGTGCCTTTCCTTCTGGACACACATTAATATCAACTCTGACATAAAATATCATAGAAGAGTGGCCAGGGTGAGGTCAGAGCAGGGCTGGCCCGGCCTTCTTAATCTATCCTTTATAAGCCATCTGCAATACTTCTGAAACACTGTGGGGCAAAGGGGCAGATACAGCAGTGCTTCCCACTTGCCGGAAAGTTTGGTTTCCTCTTGCATAAATTAAAACAAAAATCCAAAGCTGTTCTCACAGAAGGTCTGGGCCCTAAAGAGACGAAGAAAAGCCTCTATTCCATCCCAAAGAAGCAACCACAAGTCATCTTTCATTCTTCCCAATCACCAGTCCTCAGAGACCAGAGATGTCAGGCTAGAAGTAGGAACTGAGTAAGTTTTTGGATAAGGTAACTACCCTTTGGTTTCCTTCTCAGTCCAACAGGAGGAAATAACTTTTGTACTCAGGATGTTTTCATGGTGAAACTTGCCACTAACAGTTGAGAAGTGAATTTGCCATTCTGGTAGGAAACTAAGCCAGCTTTGCATCACAGTTCACCCATGACAGCCACCCTAAGCTTTGATGCTCGGCTGAGGCCATGTTTAGTCCAGGCCTCACGTAGTCTTGTTAGAAACGTAAGTCAGCAAAGCATAAAAAGTCCTTCAAAGAGCCTCCTCTTCATCTGACCCTCCCAGCCACCGTCTGCTGGCTGGCCACTGTCAGGATTCGGGCTTCCCACATCCTATTCCTATCTGCTAACCCTGGGAAATCTGCAAGCACTGGCACCTCTGGGCGGCCCACACCTCGCCAGGCACAGCTCTGCTCCAGTCCCACCAGTAGCTTGTTAAGAATCAATCCATCTCATCTTAATATGCCTTTTACTTAGTATTTCAAGGGCTAATGAATTAAAATACAGAAGCCTCTAGAGATTTTTAAAGTATGGGCTTGACTGGTATTAATGGGTTTATTAAAACCTTAAAAAAAAAAATCCAGATAATGTCTGTTGGCTTTGGAGTACAGGGATGTTCCTGTCTGCCCTCCTCTGCGTGTCTGACTTTCTCATTATCTTTGGTTTATTAAACCCCATTAGTCTCCAAGGTGGCCAAGGTCTGCTTTCTAACCTTCACCGGTGTTCCCCAAAGGATTCTAGCTGAACAATAGTCTCTTCTCACAATTACAGCCTTTCCTTACTGTGCTCCTTACAGACTACTGCTACTGCATCTTTCTAGAAACGAGGGCCATTAGGGTGACTAGGTCTTAGACCTTTGTATCCCATGGGCCTGACCCAAGAGATGCCCTTACCACATGTGTTGGTATTGTTAGAACACGGACCAAGCCACTGGAAAAGTATGCCAGGTATAGGAAGGATCCCAGTGTGGCTCAAACACTTGCAGAGGATAACAGGAAAACATGCATGATATTAAGTGAATAAATAAGATCTTATACTCTCAGGGGGCAATGTTCAAACTGCTACATCTGAGCAGTGGTGCAGGACCAAATGAACCAGAGGTCTGACAACTCTTATGTTCTTATACACAAGGGAAAATCAGTTTCAACTTGGCACAGGAGAATGTGAGGAAAGACAGATATAAAGGCAGGTAAACTCACATCAGCTTTAACACTTCCTTATCCCAGTTCCCCCATGAGGACACAGCCCCAGTGGGGGCATGCCAGCCAGTGAATCACCAAATTCTCAGTGGCCTTGATGGAGAGCTATATGTTGCTCATCAATGCCTCCTCCATAACAAAAGCAAGAAGCCCAGTTGTTCAACCAGCAAAGCACGCCTGAATTCTTTCTTTCATTAAAGTAATTCTTGCTTATCTGGGTGGAGATGGGGGGGAACGAAGAATACTTTCTGTAAATTCTTAGATCTGATCAATGTATCCATTTAACATATATTTACTAGGCACCTTCTATGTGCTAACCACTGAGACTGGAGACTAGACACCACACTAATGATGGACTGAAGGCAGCTCAGAATTTAGTGAGAAAGACAGACAAATTTAAAGAAAAGTCATAACCTTGTCATAATCCTGCTTGAAAAGAGGTATTAATGAGGCCTCTGGAAGAACAGTGGAGGAAGCACTTACGTCAGCCCGGGAAAATCAGAGAAGACTTTCTGACGGATGTGATGTTAGGCAGGCTTTGAAGAAGTAAGAGTTTGGGTGGAAGGCTGTATCTTGCAGAAAGACGTCATTATACAAAGGGAAAATACCAAGATTCTAGAAGAAAGGGATAGCATGTGGAACCTACACATGGTGAAAATGAAGGGCTGGGGAAGAGGCTGAAAAGAGAGCAAGGCCAGGACAGGAGGGATTTGGATATACTTTCCCCCATTAATCAACAGGGAGGCAAGAATTTTAAGGAAGGACTGACAATGATAGAACTGCCTTTAAGAAACTTCATCCTCACAGAAAATGACCTGAAAGGGGAGGAAGACAAAAGCAGGAAGACCAGTCAGGAGGCTGCTACAGACAGAAAATACAAGGTAATGGCATTGAGAATAGAGAGAAGACGCCAGTTTAAGATATAGTGCAGAGCTAGCAAAGAAGGCCAAAACTTAGCAGCCAACTGCATGTGTTGGAGGAGAAGCCAAGAGTTCTAAATGATTTCTCGATTTCTGAGGCTAAATGGACCTAGGTGACATAGGCCAAAATGGGAAAAAAGGAGAAGAGGTGGGGCTTTGGCTGAGGCAGAGACAAAAAGAGGGGTTTGTGTTTGCATGCATTTCTGAGGCACCTGTGGGGTATCCTGGTGGACATGTCCAGAAGGCAGCTGGAAAGACAGGTGTGAAACTCAGAAGAGAGGTCTGGTCAGGACAAAGAAACAGTCTGGGAGTCATCAAACATAATTCATGGGGCTCAGCATAGTGACTCATATATGTAATCCCAGCACTCTGGGAGGCCAAGGTGGGAGGATCGCTTGAGTTCCCGACCAGCCTGGGCAATAAAGCAAGACCCTGTCTCTACATAAAATTTTAAAAATTAGCTGGGTGTGGTGGCATGCATCTCTAGGACTAGCTACTTGGGAGGCAGAGATGGGAGGATCAACTGAGTGCAGGAGGTTGAGGTTGCAGTGAGCTGTGATTGTGGCACTGCACTCTAGCTAGGGTGACAGAGTGAGATCATGTCTCAAAAATTTTTTTTAATAAAAAATAAAGGAAAAAAGTCATCAGTGCAGATGAGATTGCCACAGCAAGTGATAGAATGAGAAGGGACAGAGGATAAAAGTGATACCTTTGCCTGCTTGCCTCCAAATCAACAAGGAAGAGGGACAGAGCTCAGTGCTATTAACTTGCTTACTGCCATATGCCACCCCATCAGCCTGACCTCAGAACCAACGGAAGTTCCACCCATTTTGCATAGTCAAAGAATGCAATGAAGGAGAAAACCACACGACCACAACTTCGGCAAACTCACTCACTGGCCTCGCTCTGGTAGCCCAAGCTCAGTTCACAATGACTGACATAGGTGTATGACACAAATACTTCACAACATGCTTCTTTCGGGGAACTAGGAAGATAAGAGGAATATGAGAGTCTAAGAAAAGTCACTCTGTGCTTCCAAATAGGCTGGTCCATCTTTACTACCTGTCAATGTGTGTATTTTAGGAACACAAACTCCCTTTCACATCAAATATAACTACAAAGGTTACTCTTATGCTTTGTTCTTGATCAAGAAATACATCCCAAAGCCAAATAATAAGAAGCATATTGTCCATCATTCTGTGTTATTCTATTCCATGTCCTCATGTAACCATGGATAATTGAGCATGAACAACATACTTTAGCACAAAGCTGGGATTGGCTCCATCTACACCACCAGCTGAGACTGGCCCATGTGGCCGAAATAAGAGATTTAAGGCAAAGGGCTGAAACACGCACTCCCTATCAGCAGACAGGGCGATCTTATTGAGGTAAAATAGGTATAGGAGGAAAAGTAGCAAATCAGTGAGTGGTAACTGAATTTGTGAAATGGAAACACTACTACATCAACTACCATAATTTTATAAAGGAACCCTCTGTAAGGGTCATGCATGATCCCCTAACATGCCCAACATTCTCACCAAGTGATTTTATTTTCCTGGCTTGATAGCTGAGAAAGCCGAGGCCCAGAGAGTGGCTAACCTTCTCAAAGTCTCATGGTCAACTCAGCCCAGGGTGCCCAAGGGCCCAGGAAGAGTTACCAGTGGAAGCAACAAAAGGTTCTGGAAAATTCAGCAGGGTGATGGATGTCTCAGGAGCAAGGAGTTAGACAAGAAACCAGGAGGAGCAGGCACAGCAAGCAGCTTCTTCAACTCCCTTTCATTTAGACCAGAGGCAGGCCTTGACACTGTTCCTACTGCTCATTTCACACTGTCTGTGGCAGAAGACATTCTAGATTATCTTTCACATACTGGTAAGGTACTACCACCTGGGAGTGATGGTATGGACACAGACTAAACATGCCTATCAACACTATTATTATGGAGCCAAAGAATCAATGCAATAAATTTAAAACTACTACTAAAAAATAACCTTGCTCAGTAGGAAGATCAGTTACTATGCTTAGCATAATATGCTTTGGACTCTTCCTGTTTATCCTGGGGTTCTTCGCTAGAGGTGATTTTACCCTCCAGGGGATATACGGCAATATCTCAAGACATTTTTGTGGTCACAAGTCAGGGATACTACTGTTGTCTGGTCAGTAGAGGCTGGGAATGCTGCTAAACATCCTACAACATGCCAAGGGATCCCAGACATCACAGTACTGCTGTTGAGGAACCTTGCCAACGACCCTGCCATTGAACCCATAAGCAGGAAAGCACGGAACTCACTCTTCCGCCCCTCTTCCGGTATAGTAACAGGCCTTTTGTATTCTGGCTTTAAAATAACAACAAAGAGCTTCCTATAGGATCAGCCAGTCTTCACCTGATTTCATGTTCTTAAATACCAGAGACAAAATGCTTGAGGCTGAGCAGTGGACCCAAGAGCCAGCCTGTATCTCAGTGTTTCCTGCCTTTGTGAAAAGGAGAGAGCAAATTCTCTGCTAAACTCTCAGGATATGAGAGAGGGTTTAACAAAGCTTCCCCAGGGAAGTCTCTAAAAACAGTAATGTATGCGGTGGGTGGTATAGGTATAGATTCTCTACCAGAGGTGTTTGCAGCCCACAGCGTATTTACTGTGATTCTACTCCTAACCTAATGACAAAAAACAATTTATTTCAGAAGTACCCAAGCGGTTTTAATAACACACAAGAGTCTAAACAGGCTTAGCATTGGAGACAAGCCAGTCTTGACAGGGAGCTCCCCAAATCACTTTACTGCCTTTTACTGTCTAGTTCTTATTTATTTTTTGAGACAGGGTCTTCCTGGTTGTCACCCAGGTTGGAGTGCTGTGGTGTCACCATGGCTCACTGCTGCTTGGAACTCCTGGCTTTAAGCAATCCTCACATCTTAGCCTCCCTAAGACTACAGACATGCACCACCATGCCCAGCTAATTACCAAAAAATTTTTTTGGGTAGAGACAGGTCTTGCTATATTGCCCAGGCTGGTCTCCAACTCCTGGCCTCAAGCAGTCCTCCCGCTTCAGCTACCCAGTGTTGGGACTGCAGGCGTCAGCCACTGTGCCTGGCCCTGTCTAGTTCTAATGATTAATAATCATCTAATCATCTTTAAAGGCCGTTAAGAGCACTGAGAAACTTTGATCACTTAATTGTAGTTTTAGAAACACCATTTCTTTGTCTTCAAAGAGAGAATTTGGTAACTGAAAACTCGCATTCTAATAAAGAAGTCTAAGAAATGCAGCTTAGGTAGTCAGATTTAGACTGAAGATGACAGGTCTTCCTTCTGGAAACATGTACAAGCACAGGTAGTTCAGGGCTGAGGTGAGATAAGAGAGAACTGGTTAGCTCTCTCACACCACATCTAAAGAGAAAACGGAGTTGGTGGGGGCGCGGGGAAGTGGGGCTGGGTGGATCAGCCTCACTTTGCGTCTGGCAGTTTCGGATGGCTGGTAGATGGGAAAGCCAGTATTGGCAGAGCGGTCTCCCCTTAAAAACCCACCTGCAGGTTATGGTCACAGCACCTCACTCTGATATCCTGGGGACAAGAAGCAGAGCTGAGTGCATGCTGAAGAGACAATGGGGAGAACCCACAGGCAAGGTACCCATCCCACGAGGCACAGCAGGGAGCTTCCTCCCGCCCTCGCCATCCCCATCTCCCTGGCAGCGCGCTGTTACTTATGGCAGAGAGGACAGTAACGCAGGGGGAGTCGCCCACGGGCGGGACTTGTGGCTGAACCCCAGGCCTCAGACTGCAGTTGACAAGTGACTGTGACAGGCCTCACCAAAGTTGGGCCCTGAATCGGCCTGCTCCGCGTTCGCTCCCCAGTCGGCGCCCCGGCCGGCTGTCCGCACTGGGGGAGGGCGTCCTGGGGGTCGACTCACCGATCTGCCCGATGAACTCGATCTTGATGCCCTGGTGCTCCAGTCGCTTGTTGGGGTTCTTGAGCGCAAGGCTCACCTTCCCGGAGACCGTCTCCCCGTCGTAGAAGAGGAAATATTTCTCCTTCTTCCCGTCCTCCGTCTTGTGCTCGGCCCGCTTCCTACTCTCCGCATCGTTCAGAAGGATTTCCACCTCCACGCTCTGCCCGAAGCCGAAGAAGCTCATCGCACCGCCGGACCTGGCGCGTCTTGGTAAAGACTTCTCCCTTGCACCGGGACGCGGGCTGCCCTAAGGACGGAAGGCCAGAGGGCCCGAAGCGCGAGCGCGCTTGGCCGCCGCCCGCTGCCCGGCTCCGCCGCTGCCACGGGGCAGTGGGCGCCGACGGACAGCGGCTCCACGCGGGAGGGGCACGGCCGGGGGAAGCGGGCGGCTCCGGGCTGCAGCGCCAGAGCAGCAATGCACCGAGGAGCAGTGCCCTGCGCCGAGTCAGTCCCAGCTAGTCCAGCGGCCGGTGGCAGTGGGCGGGCGAGGGTCGGCGGCGCAATTCCGCGGAGGGCAGCCACACAGGGCCAGGTGTGCGTGGCCTACGCCTGCCGGGTGGGGTCCGGCGCCGAGCAGCGCTGCGACCTGCCCAGCCTCAGGCGGTGCAACGCACCGAGGCGCTTAGGCAGCTCCGGGCGGGGGAGGGGGCGGGCGAGCTCCAGCCCGGATGCTTTAGAGCAGCCGCGCGCATGCGCACCCTTTCCCTCCGCTCAGGGACCTCTGGGCCGCCAAGATAACTCGCTGCGCATGCGCAGGGAGAGCGCGCCAGGCGCTCCCGCGGCCGACATGGCAGCCGTGGCCTCGCTGGGACGCGCTCCGGATCCACGCGTGCCGCTCAGTCCACAGAACTGCAGTTGTCTTCTGGGAGTGCTTTCGGCTGCTTTCTCCTTATTGCTTTAGCTCAATGCAAGTTGGGCTGCCTTCCACTTGCGGATATTACACTGTTCCAGTGTTGTCTGACGGGAAAGGCAGCCCTTTGACACTCGTGAAATGTCACCTGAAGAGGGCAAAGGTAACAGTTACTACCGGAAGTACCCTGTCTCAGATACCCTTTAGATTTCCTCCCATTGAAGGAAAAGGATAAGGGAAAGACGCTGTTAGGGTTTAACTCAGGCCCTGGCTCCTTCTTGAACAACAGAGCGGAACAGTCACGCGGAGGAGCCTGGTTTAGCTTCCAGTCTTCTACCCGACCGGTTCTCTGCGCCTGCGGCAGACGATGCAGGTGATTGGTTGAGCGAGTGGAAACGGCTCGGCGCGGTGATTGGCGGGTAGGAAATTCTGTACGTTGTGATTGGTCCGCAGGAAAGCCTCGGCGCGCGCGCGGGAGCGAGCTTTGAAAGTTGAGTGCTGCGACTGCGAGCCGGTTCCCTGGGTATCATGGTGGCGCTGCGGGGCCTTGGGAGTGGCCTGCAGCCCTGGTGTCCGCTGGATCTTAGTCTCGGTGAGCAGACGCAGCCGCGAGGCCCACGGGCCGGGGGTGTCCTTTGCGTCCCCTACGGTGCTTGAGCCCGGGCCAGGGTGTGGGTGGGGGCGGGGATGGGGCACCCAGCTCCTGTTGGTCCCTGGTGTCCCTAGGCCCGTGCCATGCCGGGATTGCGGCCAGCCAGGTTTCCCTTGGGGCGTCAAACTGGCCAGGCCACCCTTAACAATAAGCAAACGTAGGCCGGTCTCTAATAGCGCTTGTGCATCTGTTTTCTCCGCCTTCCCCGTCTTCCTTTGCACATCTTTGTGCATGTTGGAAATAGATGCTCCGTGCCACAAAGGAAAATTAGCACTGAGATTAAGGATCTTTCAGCAACGCAGTTTTTACTTCCTGAGCTGCAGGAAGGGTACTCTCACTAGCCATCTTGCCACAAAAGTACAGTGAACAAAGGAAGACAGACAAATTTATTCCTTATACATTTGGGGTTGTTTTTACTGCTGTGTCTAATCTCCCAAGGCTAAAGCCAGACCTCACAATTTAAACTAAAACCCGACTGGCTAATAACTTAAAACTTTTTAAACAGGTAAAAGCATTGGAGAGCTGCAACATGGCTGTGAGCACGTTCAGCACAGATATCTTGGTTAAATTACAAGGACACAGAATGTACTACGTGCCTGTAAGCAATGGCATATCTAACAGTTACACAGGATAAGGCTTAACAAAGAGTTATTGGCACACTTAAGATTTATTTAACAAGAAAGGAAACTTTAAAAAGGAACTTTCATACTTCCCGCAGTACACCTATTTTTATCTGTTAAGATGGTTTTAAATTGCAAATCTCTTTCTTCACCCAGACTTAGTTCTTGAACTTCATATTCATAGGTTCAACGGGATGTCTCAAATGCAGACATCATCAAAGGTCACTTGAGTGAAAATGGGATTCCCAAAGCCTGCTAATGGCACCAGCCAAGCCACCAACCCAGGAGTCCTGGCATTTCTGCTTCCCCTTTTATGCCCACCACCACCACCACTGGTTTTTCTACCTCCGAGGTGTCTCAACGCCACCCTGCTCCATTCCTGATGCTGCTGCCCGGGCTCAGGCCTTCATCTTAGTCAGCCTTGAGCAATTGCAGGAATATTTTAGCTGCTTTCTGATGTTGACTGTGCCAGCCCATCCCCTACACTTTTGCAGAACGACTTTTGAAAACACAGCTTTGAATGTGTCACCCCTGTACACCTTTAATGTTTCCCCTTTGTTTCCTAAATAAATGAACCAGATCCTTGGCATGATTTATAAGAGCCTTCACCATTCTCTCTAGTATGCTTTTCAAAGAGCATACCCTTTGATGTCAGACACAACTTGGATTGCTCTCTTGGCTCTACCCCATAGCATCCATGTATTACTGTTCAAGTTGCTTATTCTTGCTAAACACCTGTTTCCTGATCTGTCAAATGGGGAGTACAATATCTACCTCACAGGAGTTTTTTAAAGATAAATTTTGGATCTGCCACATAATAACTGCTAAATGGATAGTAATTCTCACCCTCCACACCCAAACTATGCTTTAAAATTTTTCTGCATATATTTGCCTGGAAGAGCTCTTACATTCAGGCTCAGTTGAAGAATCGTCTTACTCCTCCCCTCCTTCTTCCCCAGTAATATTCCCTATTAAGTTCTCTAGCATTTTATATATCTATTATTTTAACACTCATCCACTGCAAAAATAATAAATACCATCTATTTACTGTTTTTTATGTGGCTAGCACATTGTTAGGCCCTTTTTACACATTATCTTTCACAAAAATCCTGTATTTCCAATGATGAAGAAGAGACTAATTATGTGTACGTGATCAAGTCAGGATATTTGCCTTGTTCTGACTCAAAATTCAGTGGTCTCTCTTCTGTCATCGGCTGCTTTTTTTGGTATCCTAAGTGTGAAATGTTGACATCTTTGTGGACAAGAACCCACTAGCATTCATCTTTGTATTTGTAGCATTGTAAGTGGCTTCCCTAGTATTTTCTCAAAGTGTTTGTTGAGTGAATAAACGATGTATTTGCTCCTCTTCTTCCATCCTAAGTGAAATAGTAGAGCAGAAGTTATCTGCATTTGACAGCTGAGAAAATAGTGAGGGATTTGGTTTGAATAGTGTAAGGATATTGAAAAAAATCAAACTCAGTGTCTCCCATATTCTCACTCAACAATCAACATGGAAGACTTCTGTGACCAAATGGTAGCTAACAGGGCCAGTTACTTTTATCCAAATTAGATTTGATGGTATTTACAGTAGGAAACTATTATAAGCAAAACCAAAAAAAGGAGTGAGGTAACTTTTTGCTGTGGTCTATAATGACCTTTAAAACATTACTGGAAATGTAGAAAGATACAATTGGATTTTCAGATCTTCTTTCAGGCAGCATATTTCATGTCTTTGGAAGGAATGCTGTGCACAGCCACTTGCGGTACAGAGACCCCCTCCTCCAGGGTCAAATTCAAGTGACAAAAGATAATGAGCAGATTGTATTCTAAGGAGGATGGACCTAGTTGAGTGTAAGGCCTGTCATTTGCTGAGTGCAGTGTAATGCTCCCATCTCTGTTTTTTCTTTATTTATACCCTGCCCAACTTCTCTAAATCAGTGTTGAACAAATACTTTTAATAATCATTTGCAGGAACACCTGATTAATAATTTGTATGAGATGTCCACATTTCCATCTAGTCATAATTTTTTTTTCTTTTTTTTTGAAACAGAGTCTCGCTTTGTTGCCCAGGCTAGAGTGCAATGGCGCAATCTTGGTCACTGCAGCCTCTGCCTCCCGGGTTCAAGCAATTCTCTGCATCAGTCTCCTGAGTAGCTGAGATTACAGGCACCTGCCACCACGCCCGGATAATTTTTGTATTTTTAGTAGAGACGGTTTCACCATCTTGGTCAAGCTGGTCTTGAACTCCTGACCTTGTGATCCACCTGCCTGGGCCTCCCAAAATACTGAGATTACACACATGAGCCACCACACCCAGCCCATCTGGTACTAATTTTAGTTTGGGAGAATAACAACGAAAACACTGAAGAAATATAGTTTGTTAGAAAAGAATGGGAAGATAAATAGAGTCGAGAGAGATTGTTAAGGAATCCATCCAGCATGCTGTCTTAATATCGTTCCTCACAATGTACATTCTTTCAATCGGTGTATTTTAAAGTCACTGAGTATTTCTGTGAGTCAGAATCTGGCTAGCCTCCTCATTTTAAACTTCCTGGAGAAATTATAACTGTTTTTTCATACTACATTCTTGTCCAAAGGCCCTAAAGTGCTATATATTTTATTTGCACTAACTTGGTTATGATATTTTCACAAAGGGACATTTGGGCAATCTGATTAACCTCTGTTTCTTCTCTAGATTACACATACAGGAAAGCCTGATCATGAAATGTTTTGAAGTGTCCTTTCCCAAAACTCTTATATCTTAAAAGTGTTTCCTTCTTTATATTTTTAGAAGATGATTAGTCTAATAGCCAACTCTCAGTTGTGATTTAAGATTCTCTTAAGCTTTGTGCAGTGGCAGTATCATAGCCAATGAGGTTTATCCGAGGCACAATTATTGCTAATTGAAAACTTTTCCCAATACCCCGCTATGATGACTTGCAATATAGTTGACACTGACAATTTTTTTATTTTTTATTTTTTTTATTTTTTTTAAAAGACGAGGTTTCACCATGTTGGTCAGGCTGGTCTTGAACTCCCGACCTCAGGTGATCCACCCGCCTTGGCCTCCAAAGTGCTTGGATTACAGGCATGAGCCACCACGCCCAGCCGAAACTGACAATTTTTGACAGTCTCTATGGAGACTGAATTAAAAAAAAAAAAAAAAAAGAAAAGAAACATTCTCTTAACCTTTTCTGCTTTTCTTTTATTATGCTACATCTATATTGTTATAACAAGTTAAATATGAATTGTGACTAACAAACTTTTCTCCTCTTGAACATACCAGGAATCTAAAGGTGATTAGTTTTTTTTACTTGTTACAGAGTACTTACAAATTTCATTGCCTTTTCCCCTCTAGAATGGGTTGACACAGTGTGGGAACTGGATTTCACAGAGACTGAGCCTTTGGATCCCAACATAGAAGCAGAGATCATAGAGACTGGATTGGCTGCATTCACGAAACTCTATGAAAGTCTTTTACCCTTTGCTACTGAAGAACATGGATCTATGGAGGTAAAAAAAAACAAACTAGCCAACTTTTGGTGTTAGAAGTAGAAGATGAAAGTAATTATTATAATCTAAAACGTGGCTTTCTTGATGTACAGTTCACAGGGAGTACAGTATGAGTACATAAAGAATGTGGTGAATTTATTGGAATATCCTAATAGGTTTCCTCCAAAAGATTCAAGGTACTAGTCTGATTTTTTTTTAAAAAAACAGGACCACTTTTTACAATAGCAAACTAAAGGAAAAGTATAAGGCTGGGTGTGGTGGCTCAGGTCTGTAGTTTTAGTACTTTTAGAGGCTGAGGCTGGCCAATTGCTCGAGCTCAGGAGCTGGAGACCAGCCTGGGCAACACAGCGAAACTCTGTCTCAGTGGAAAAAAAAAAAAAAAAAAGGAAAAGCATAAAGGCAGAAACAAGAAAACTAGTCCAAGGAAAATGCAAATAACAATCCAGACGTGCTTTAACCTTAACTTAAGAAAATCTGATATTACTAATCTGAGGAATGACTAGTTGAATTAACCATTGTCCAAAAAGTTCCTGTAAAGATTGAGCACTTTCCGATACATAAAAGTATAAATTATTATTAATATTTAGGTTGTTAGTTTTCAAAAAATCCAAAGGGCTAGGAAGCAGAACAAAAGTTAATTGGACATTAACATCTCTCAAACATTTAAATGAACAAAAAAAATTTAGTTACAAGTTTCACATCACAAAAATTAAATCATGTAATTAGACATTCCTTCAGCATAATAAGTATTGCCTTAAGTACCTCAGTTGACAGAGTGGGGATTAAGATACCAGCCTCTCCCTTGGTTGAGGTCCCTCCCAGGGAGGAAGAGTGGACATTTGAACACTAGCCAAAGTTAAGTCCAGCAGCCATGTAGAGCTGCAGGGGATGGAGAGTGCAGTGCCTCTGTGCATTTGGGTGCCTGGAAATATTCTGTGAACCAAATTATGGAAAATGCTCTAAGAGAGGTGCAGATTTGTTACATTGGATGTCAAAAAGGGAGCATGGTAGGGTTGGGAAGGTTCCAGAAAGAAAGTGACCAGCAGCGAATCTTCACAGATGACTAGCAGAAGCTTGGGTCACAAGGCAGTCCTAGTGAAGGAGCCACCCAGTTGGCACATGCAGGGAGTGCTGAGAAGAATATAGAAAAAGTGTGTGGTGGGACAGGACAGTGAGGTAGAGAAGGGTAGGGCGCAGGTAGCTTTATGTGAGCGTCAGCAGTAGAGTTTGAACATGTTTGGTAAAGTGTGTAGGAGGTTGCATTTATTAATTCATTTAATCCTCACAAGCAGCCTTGTGTGGAAGAGGTTACAGTGAGCAATAAAAAGGAACACGAATAGATCTGTTTTAGGCAGATGTTCCTGACAGTAGATGGACTGAAGTGGGGGGAAAAAAATGTGTGCAGGGAGAACCCTTGGGAGACTATTTTGGTGATCCAGGTGTTATGAATAATAATGGCTTGGTCTGGAGTTAACGATTTGGGGAACTGGAAAGAAAAGCTAAAAACTAGGGACATTTTTGGAGGTAGAATTAATAGGGCCTTGTGAACTAGGAAGCCTTTGTGAGATCTCTTAAGACATGCTTTGAAGTGCTAAACTGACTGGGCGTAGAGAGTTAGAAAGAAGTCAGTGATCCATGGATTTCAAAACTAGGAAGATAATGATATTGTTAACTGAGGTGGGGAATAAGGGAAAAAGAGCAAGGTCAAATGGAGAAAATGAGTTCTGTTTAGACTTTTGAATGTGAGATTGTGTCAGGAGATCCTTGGGAAGTTTAACAGGTAGTAGAAATGTGAGACCAGGAGAGACAGCAAAATTCTTTAAATCGAGGTGTAGTTTGAAGCGCAGTGTTGCATAATATCACCAAGGGGAGAAGCCAGGACAGAAATGGAGAGCTGGTTGGAAGGGGTCTGTGGAGGAACAGTCAAGTGTAGGGAGTGCAGGGGCACTGATGCCCAGACTAGACAGCAGCCATGAGATCACACGAGGCCAAGGTGACTTCATACTCAGAGCCCTGGTGAGTAGATGGTTTGGGGTGATCTATCATCCTGGTGAGTGCAGCGGAAGTGCAGGTGGCATTAGGAATGAACATGTGATACTGTAAAGGTAGGAGATGATTTCTTTCTTTTTCCTTTTCTTTTTTTTTTCTCTTGAGACCAGGGACTTGCTCTCTCACCCAGACTGGAGTACAGTAGCGTAGTCATGGCTCATTGCAGCCTCAACTTACTGGGCTCAAGCGATCCTCCCACCTTACCCTCCTGAGTAGCTGGGACTACAGATGGTTGCTACCACACCCAGCTAATTTTTTATTTTTTGTGGAGACGAGGTCTTGCTTTGTTGCCCTGGCTGATTTCAAACTCCGGGGCTCAAGCAATCCCCTGTCCTGGCCTCTCAAAGTGCTGGGATTACAGGCATGAGCCACTGTGCTCAGTGGAGATGTTTTCTCCAACAAATTTTTTAGTTAAGGAAAGGAGAGTGCTGAAAGAATTTTTTACCGTCTTTTCTCTAAGATGATGTGACTAATCAGGGGTATTACCTACCACTTCCCCTGCCTTTTCGAGGAAGCAGGAAGTGCAAGATCTGCTCACTTAAAGTTTTGAAGTTTGTGAGCCTTTTTTAGTTATAATACTCAAGGATAAACCATATTTAGTTCCTGCTATGTTTAGGTTATTAAAATAACCCATTTCTTCTTCATATGTTTAGTAGGAGAAGACATGGAATGGTGATAGAATTAATAAAATTGTAGTTGTTTTTCTAGGGTTTATCTCCTTTACCTGGGCCACTTCTGAGATCTCTTTCATTTTCTGCTCCCTTTGCCTACAATCTGCAGAACATTTAAATTTAAATAAAAGACTCTGATTTCCTCAGTTAATAATTATAAAGGGATTTGAGTTCTTTTTAAATAGAGGAATAACTTTTCTGAATAATCACTAACATATGGTGTCCCAAAATTCTTAGTGTAGTTTTAAGCTGTAATTTCTGAAGTATATGCTTCAAACTTAACAAAAAAATTATTTTGAAAGTGTAGTTATTTAAATATGTTACATATATATTTATCTTTGTAATTTTGGATACTGTATTTTTAATTTTGATATTTTGTTTCAGTCCCTTTGAAGATGGTCAACATTTAGCATTAGGAGCCAGGCTAGTCTTCCTGTTTTTGTAAGGCACCAAGAACCTGTAAAAATCAAATAATAGGAGATGTTTTCATTTCTCTCATGACTGGCTTTTGTGATTTGCCCTCTGCCCACAGAGTGTCTGGACCTTCTTCATTGAGAACAATATTTCCCACAGTACACTCGTGGCATTGTTCTATCATTTTGTTCAAACGGTCCATAAGAAGAATGTCAGTCTACGGTATCGAGAATATGGCCTTCATGCCGCTGGGCTTTACTTTTTGCTACTAGAAGTACCAGGTATGTAGACCTGATGTGATAGGATAAATCTCTGTCATTTTTTTCTTTCTACAGTTTTCAATTCTTATACTTTGTTTCTTCACTTATAAATGGGGCAGTGCTAACCCATAGCAGAGAGTTGTTCTGAGGAAGAAGTCTGTGAAGTACATGGCATGTTATGGATGTTTGCAAACCTTCCTTTTTTTTTTTTTTTTACATCTGAAATTATGCTATCTATAAACTAATAAAAGTAATCTGAAAAGGACCACAAGAGTTCCATGCCCACCCTCCATCACCCCTGCCTAAAATTCTGATATTGCTCTTTCTTCTTCTGATTCCTTGTCTAGGCTGAAAAAAACTGCTGTGGGGAGCCATTGTTTTATGCCTCTCCTTTGCTGGTATTGAAAAATAGGTTATAACAATCCTAATCAAGAAAACAGGAAAGCAGCTAGTAATACTTGAAAGAGAGCACTGACCAGAGTCTGTTCGTGAGCACTGTTTTACTTTATTATCAGAGCACTAAGGAGGCTGTTGTTTCTCCTATGACAGTGAAGTCCATTCTCTTCCCTACTCCAAACCCAAGGTGAGAGAGAGTGGAACATAGAGATTGAGTTGGAGAACATTGAAAGACCTAATTTAACAATATTAGGTCTTCTAATCTCTGGCCTCAGAATTTCTTTTCACATGGAAAAGAAAATGGCAAGGTTAGTCACCTTGTTGCTTATCCTTGTTCATACTGGCATTTGTAATTAATGCTAAGAATTTATTCCATGTGACCTGGGAATGGGCAAAAAGGTATTATATTTAAAGCCTTGAACATTGGTTTGTTTTATTGTTAATGCTCCCAGAATGATTTTGGAAATGAGTAAGTTCCTAAAGAACTTTGTTGCTAAGCAGTGTCTCAGTTGTAACCAGGCCCTCTCTCAGAAAAGTAATGGTTTTGGAAACTCAGTTTCACTCTCCTCTTGCCAGATGCAGTTTTTTCTGATTAAGGTTGAGATTTATACCAGAGCAAAGAGGTGGCTGTTACTAATTGCGTGGGCCACTTGCAGCTCTCCAGCAAGCAGTATTCTTGCCAGTTACCTTCTGTTTTTAAATGTTTCGGGTTTATGACTGGGATGCTGTTGATTCTTAATATTCAATCACCATATATTCTTTTTCAAGATCATTTTGGTTGTTCTGCCTCTTGTGCATTTCCATATGAATTTTAGGGTCTGCATGTGAATTTCTGCAACAATGACAACAAAAAGCCAGCTGCCGACTTGACAGGGATTGCATTGAAACTGTAGATCAGTTTGGAAAGTACTGCCAGTTTAACAACATGAGGGCTTCTAATCCCTGGCCACAGGATATCTTCCCATTTGTTGTAGATCTTCTTTAATTTGTTTCAATAATGCTCTGTGATTTTTGGTGAGCATCTCTTGCACCTCCTTTTTAAAATTTATTCTTAAGTATTATTTTCAATGCTATGTCAATGAAATTGTTTTCTTAATTTTATTTTGGGTTGTTTATTAATAGTGTATAGAAGCAAAATTGATTTTGATTATTGATCTTATATCCTAGAACCTTGCTGAACTCATTTGTTGCTTCCAACAGGGTTTTCTTTGTGTAAGATCATGTTATCTGTGAATAGACACAGGGTTACTTCTTCCTTTCTTTTTTTTTTTTCCCCCTAAGACAGAGGAGTTTCTCTCTTGTCTGCCAGGCTTTGGTGTAATGGTGCCATCTCGGCTCACTGCAAATGCTGCCTCCTGGGTTCAAGCGATTTTCCTGCCTCAGCCTTCCAAGTAGCCGGGATTACAGGCGTGCACCACCACGCCTGACTAAATTTTTTAATGTATTTTTAGTAAAGACAGGGTTTCTCCATATTGGTCAGGCTGGTCTTGAACTCCTGACCACAGGTGATCTACCAGTCTCAGCCTCCCAAAGTGTTGGGATTACAGGCATGAGCCACCGTGCTCAGCCACTTCTTCCTTTCTAGCCTGGGTTCTTTCTATTTATTTTCTTACCTATTTGCCCTGGCTAGAACCTCCAGTGCAATGTTGAATAGAAGGGGAGTAGAGCATCCTTGTATTATTCCTCATCTGAAGGGGAAAGCATCGAGTCTTGCCTTTAAGTATGATGTTACCTGTGGGTTGTTTCAGGATGGCCCTTATTAAGTCACTATTCTTAGTTTGTTGAGTGTTTATTGTGAAAGAATGTTGGATTTTGTCATTCGCTTTTCTGTACTTGTGAAGTAATCTTGTGGTTTTTCTTTTTCTAATATAGTATATTATATTGGTTGATTTTCACATATTAAACCAATTTTGTATCACCTTGGTCACGGTATATGATCCTTTTTATATGTTGTCAAGAGTATTTGCTAATATTTTGTTGAAGGTTTTTCTGTCTGTATTCATAAGTGGTATTCTTTTTTTGAGACATTTTTGTCTGGTTTGGGTATCTGCATAATACCATTCTCATAGAACAAGTTACATACTATTTTGTTCTCTTGTGTATTTTGAAAGATTTGTGGAAGGATTGGTTTTCTTTTCCCTCAGATGTTTGGTAGAATCCACTAGTGAGTTATATGGGCCTGGAGTTTTTTGAAAGAAGTTTATGTTTGTAGAATTTCTAGTGATTCTCCTCTCGTGTCTGATGTTGACGATTTGCATTTTGTTTTTTCTTGATCAGTCTAGATCGAGATTTACTCATTTTACTGTTCATTTTGGAGAACCCCCTTTTGATGTCATTAATCAAATTCTGTTGTTTGTCCCTTTCTTGTTTCATTGATTTCTGGTCTTATGGCTGTGATTTCCCTTCTTACTTTGGGTTTAATTTGTTCTTATTCTGACTGTTGAAGGTGGATGCTTAGATCTTTGTTCTCACATACATATCTTGGTTTCTAATACAAGTATTTAATACTATAAATGTCCCTCCAAGTACAACTTCATCTGCATCCTACAAATTTTGATGATATGTTTTTACTGTTGTTCAGGCCAACGTGATTTTCTGATTTTTCTTGTTATTTCTTACATCTCTGAGTTGTTTAATAGATAGAGTTTAATTTCCAAAGATTTGAACTTTTCTGAAATCTTATTGTAATTGATTTTTAATTGTTGGGATCAGAGAACATACATTATATGATTATAATACTTGTAAATTATTGAGTTGTGCCCTTTTTTTTTTTATGGACCTAGAGTCTAATTTGATGAATCTTCTATTTGCACTTTAACAGAATGTGTACCTTGCCTTTGTTGGATCTAGTATTCTATAAATGTCAGTTAGGTCAAGTTGGTTGCAAATGTTGTTCAAGACATATATCCTTCCTGATGTTCTGCTTATTTGTTCTATCAGTTATTGAGAGAGGAATGTTGGAATCTCTAAGAATAATTATCAGTCTGTCTATTTCTCCTCTCAATAAGATACTGTGAAAATCTGACAGATACGGATATATTTATGATTATCATGTCTTCCTGATGGATTAATCCTTTTAGAATTATGTTAAGTCCTTGTTTATCTGGTTATATTCCTTGTCTTGAAGCCTATTTTGTCTAATATTAAGATAGCCACTATAGTTATCTTATGATTTGTCCTTCGTTAGTACATCATTTCTCATGCTTTTAATTTATAACCTATCCATATATTTATATCTAAAGGGTTTCCTGTAGACTGCCTGTCATGTGGTCATGGTTTTTCTTTTTCTTTCTTTTTTTTCTTAAGAGAGATCAGGTCACACACAGTGGCTCATGCTTGTAATCCCAGCACTTTGGGAGGCCAAGGCAGGCAGATCACTTGAGATCAGTCATTTAAGACCAGCCTTACCAACATGGTGAAATCCCGTCTTTACTAAAAATTCAAAAATTAGCTGGACATGGTGACACATGCCTGTAATCCCAGTTACTCAGGAGGCTGAGGCAGGAGAATCACTTGAATTCGGGCAGTAGAGGTTGCAGTGAGCTGAGATCGTGCCACTGCACTCTAGCCTGGGCGACAGAGTGAGACTCTGTCTCAGGAAAAAAAAAAAGAGAGGTCCAGGGTCTGACTCTGTCATCCAGGCTGGAGTGCAGTGGCAATCATAGTTCACTTTAACCTTTAACTCCAGGGCTCAAGCAATAGTCCCACCTCAGCCTCCAGAATAGCTGGAACTACAAGTGTAAATCACCATAACTAGCTAATTATTATTATTTTATTTTAATTTTGTGGAGACAGGGTCTCGCTGTGTTGTTGCCCAGTCCAGTCTCAATCTCCTGGCCTCAAGCAATCCTCCTGCTTCAGCCTCCCAAAGTGCTGGGATTGTAAGCCTGAGCCACCATGCCCAGCCCATTTGGTTATGCTTCTTTCTGACAATGTTTGCTTTTATTATCAGAATAGTTAAACTGTTTAGCTAATTACATTTAGAGTAATTATAAATATGGTTGGGTTTCTGCCGTTTTTCTATTTACTATTTTTTTTTATATATATACTTTTTATTGCATTTTAGGTTTGGGGGTACATGTGAAGAACATGCAAGATTGTTACATAGGTACACACATGGCAGTGTGATTTGCTGCCTTCCTCCCCATCACCTGTATCTGTTATTTCTCCCCATGCTATCCCTCCCCAACTCCCCACCCCCTGCTGTCCCTCCCCTTTTTCCCCC